>ML394877.1:0-17741 GCA_005239525.1 Nicotiana knightiana | reverse complement strand
TCTCATCCTCGTCTAGATCCAGAAAAGATCGAGATGAACGACCTAGAGGTAGTACTCAAATAATGGATCATACCTTTAATGTAAGTACTATTGAACTTGTCTCAATATTGAAGAACATGGGAGACAAGGTTAAGTGGCCCAAAGAGATGCGGTCAAATCCAATTAGAAGAAACCCAGATCACTGGTGTGAATTTCACAATGATCATGGGCACAAAACTGTGGATTGCAGATTTTTACAAGGTGAAGTAGAATTTTTTTTAAAACAGGGCTATTTAACAGAATTGTTTAGTGATAAAGGTAAACATGCATATATGGGGAACGGGCAGGAGCCCCCAAAGACTCCTTCTCCAAAATGAATCGTTAACGTAATACACGGGGGTGAAGAAGTAAACAGAGTGATTTGCAAAACAACCACAAAGTTCACAATTACACACGGAAAACATGCTCGTGGAGAAGACGATATAACCTTCGATTAATGCTTCCGTACAACGATGCTCTGGTAATATCTCTACTTATTCATGACACTAACGTGAAGAGAGTGTTGATTGATCCAGGCAGTTCAGTCAATATCATTTTCCTAAGAGTCGTGGAAGAAATGCTACTGGGGAATCAAGTAATCCTAAAAGCACGAGCCATATCCGGGTTTGATAACTCTATGGTTATAACAAAAGGAGAAATTGAGCTTAACACTTATGCTGAGGGGGTGATCAAAAGAGCTAGGTTTCAAGTGATCGATACTTACATGGCTTATAACGTGATCATTGGAAGGCCATGGATCCACGACATGAAAGCGATACCCTCCACGTTGCATCATGTAATTAAATTTCCCTCAGAATGGGGGATTCAACAAATCAAAGGAGATCAGCAGACCGCAAAAAATATAAATTCTGTGGGACACTACAACAAGAAAATAGAGGTGGAAGAATTACGAGATAAGGAAATCTCCCAAACAGACATGAAAAAAATTACTGCCCAAATAGGTACGAAAGATATTATTGCTGAAACAGGCACGAAAGAAAATACTTACGAGAAGAAGAGTCAAGTTACCACGGAAGGTGTACTATACCACACAGATGCAGATTACAGACCGGATGTCATTCATGAACCAGAGGAAGATGAGCATATCAAAACAACTACGGAGGATCTCGAAGCTGTTCCGTTATCGGAACAAAAACATGAGCAGAAAGTGTATATAGGCATGAGGCTAAGCCCCACTCGAAGAGGTAGGTTAATTGATTATTTAAAGGCTAACACAGACTGTTTTGCGTGGTCCCACTCAGATATGATAGGCATCCCACCAGAAGTGATGACTCATAAACTAAATGAAGATATGTCCTTTGTACCTGTTAAGCAGAAGAAAAGAAAGAAAAGACCATTCAAGAACCAAGTGATCGACGAAGAGGTACATAAACTCTTGAAGATTGGTTCGATACGAGAGGTAACGTACCCTAACTGGTTAGCAAACACCGTGGTAGTACCTAAAAATAATGGCAAGTGGAGAGTATGCGTAGATTATACTGATTTAAACAAAGCATGCCCCAAAGATTCATTCCCATTGCCTCATATAGATAAAATGATTGATGCTACCGGAAGTCATGAACTATTAAGCTTTCTAGATGCATATTCTGGTTATAATCAGATTAAAATGGATCCTTTAGATGAGAAAAAAACCTCCTTTATCACAAATAGGGGAACTTATTATTATAAAGTCATGCCTTTTGGCGTAAAAAACGCTGGAGCCACCTATCAAAGGCTAGTGACCAAGAAGAACATCTGGGAAAAATGATGGACGTATACATCGATGACATGTTGGTAAAATCAACACAAGCACAAGACCATTTCCAGCACCTATCTACTGCTTTTGATATTTTACGCAGGTATAATATGAAGTTGAATCTAGAGAAATGCGCTTTTGGAGTGCAATCAGGCAAATTTTTGGGTTTCCTTGTATCAAACATCGGAATAGAGGTAAATCCCGCTCAAATTAAAGCCATAGAAGAAATACCTGATGTTTTAAAAAATAAAAAGTAGGTTCAAAGACTGACAGAAAGAATAGCAGCTTTGGGGAGGTCTATTTCTAGATCTTCCGAAATTTTTTTTAAATTCTTCTCAGTTCTCAAAATACAGAATCAGTTCGAATGGACTGAAGAATGTCAGCAAGCCCTCAAGAACCTGAAGATTTATCTATCGAAACCACCACTGCTTTTAAAGCCAAAAGAAGGGGAAAGATTGTACATCTACCTGGCTGTCTCAGAAATTGCTGTAAGTGCAGTATTGGTAAGAGAAGAAAAAGGTAAACAATCACCTATCTATTATGTAAGTAAAACTTTGCTAGATGCTGAGACTAGATATCCACATCTGGAAAAGTTAGCTTTAGCTTTAATAATGGCATCTAGAAATTACGACCCTATTTTCAATGCCACCCAATCACTGTTGTGACCTCATATCTTTTAAGAAATATTCTGCATAAACAAGAATTGTCAGGAAGATTAGGCAAATGGGCCATAGAATTAAGCGAGCATGAAATAATTTATCAGCCTAGGACTGCAATTAAGTCTCAAATACTAGCTGATTTTGTTGTTGACTTTAGTAATGGCATTGTATCTGAAATAGAAAAAGAGTTACAACTCTTTAACGGTGTTAATCCAGGACTGTGGACCTTGTTCACCGATGGTTCTTCAAATATAAAAGGCACTGGCTTAGGCATAGTCTTGATATCACCCACGGGTGAAAAGACACGGCAAGCTATAAAGTTTTATCATATCACTAATAATGAAGCAGAGTACGAAGCTGTTATTTCAGGGCTTGACTTGCACGGGAGCTCTCAATCGAGCAAATTGTGATCAACAACGATTCCCAACTGGTAGTAAATCAGATACATGGGACTTAAGTTGGTCGAGAAACTAGAATGCAACAATATCTTGAAAGAGCATGGGAAGCTCGTGAGACAATTCAAAACATAANGCAGCAGTCACGGAAGTAACGAACAAAGACAATACAATTGTCGTTCAACTATTTCATTCAATAATAGACCAGGACAGGAATGAGGTAACTTTCAACAACCTAACCTGGGAATGGAGAAACGAAATTCTTAATTTTTTGCAGAATGGTACCGTGCCTGAAGATACGAAAGCGGCTCAAGCACTACGCTGCAAAGCTGCACGGTACTGCCTTATTCACAACTTACTTTATCGCAAGATGTTCGGGGGACCCCTAGCTAAATGCCTTGGACCTAACCAAACGGAATTTGTGATGAAAGAAGTCCACGAAGGACACTGTGGAAATCACTCAGGGGCGAGATCCTTAGTGAAAACACTAATCAGAGCCGGATACTATTGGCCTAAGATGGAAGAAGAAGCCGAGAATTTCGTATCCAAATGTGACAGATGCCAAAGGTTTGCCAATAACATGCATCGACGAGCGGAATTATTACATCCAATAATATCCCCATGGCCTTTCATAAAATGNATGGTGAAACATAATATGCCTCTTTGGAATACCAAAGGAGATTGTGTGTGATAATGGCCCACAATTCATAGGCTCGCAAATCACAGAATTCTTCGAAAGTTGGCAAATCAGGCGGATCACCTCAACGCCTTACCACCCTGTGGCTAATGGTCAAGATGAGTCAACAAATAAGGTCATCATCAACAATCTAAAAAAGCGGCTGGATTAAGCCAAAGAAAACTGGTCTGATGAGTTACCAGCGGTACTATGGGCATACAGAACGACTTCAAAAATAACCATGGGAGAAACTCCGTTCGCACTTGTTTATGGATCAGAAGCCTTAATACCTGTAGAGATTGGCGAACCAAGTATAAGGTTCTCGATAGCCATGGAATGTGAAAACAACGACGAATTAAGGACCAACCTAGACCTGCTCGAACCACGGAGAGAAGCAGCATTGATACGGATGGCAGCTCAAAAACAAATCATAAAGCATTATTACAACCGTAAAGCTCATCTCAGGTACATTAAAATTGGGGACTTCGTCCTCAAAAAAGTCTTTCAATCAACAAAAGAAGCAGGTGAAGGAAAGCTAAATCCAAACTGGGAAGGACCTTACAAAATCCGAGGGATAGCTGGAAAAGGCGCCTATGAGTTGGAAGCTATGGACGACAGAGTTCTACCAACAAGCTGGAACGCCATCCATCTAAAGAAGTATTACTTCTAAAAAGAAAAGAATATCCCCCGTTAGGTATCACACGTTCGATTTTATTTTGAAAATTTAAAAATTTTACTAACTTTTTTAGATGACAGGCACAAAGCTAACCCATCACCAGATGATGATATTAGACCTGCAAAGACGCGAGAAAATAACACAATTCCCGGTCTAGGGTTACACTTTCTGATGGACATATTAAAAGGGGTTAAGCAGTCATCATTTAAAAAACTATATACCTTCGAGTCCGGAATGTTTTTCCTTTTCAGGAATAGGACCACAAGGAAAGGAATAATCAAGTGCTCGATATTTTATTCTTCAAATCTCAAACACTTGGGGGACTATACAGTATGGAAGACAAAGACAAAGCAAGAAGACTATCAGAAAGTCAAAAGCTCGAGCCTAAAGACCCATCTACCCAATGAGACAAGTGACACGGGCATAATCGAAAGAAATCAAAAGAGCCATCCAAATACAAAGCCTAATGCAAAAATCAAAAACCTTCGAACATATTCAGGTTGAAAGGCAAAATGTTAATCACGAGAAAGAAATGCACATCTTTATACTTATTCAAAACTGTTGTAACAAAAACAGTTAAGGGTAAAAGATCATCATCAATATACTCATTCAAAAAACTGTTCTCGAATAAAACAGTTATGGATAAAAGATCTGAACCCTTGTATTTGATTCAAGAAAATGTTGTCAAATAAAAACAGTTACGAATAAGAAAACATTTCCCTCATACTTATTAAAAAAATGTTTCCAAAACAGTTGCGGGTAAAAACTCCAATCTTTATAAAAACTGTTACTAGTGAAAAACAGTTATTTCCTTGTATTAATATCGAAAAACTATTACCTATGAAAAACAGTTATGAAATACAAGAGTATATTAAATATATTAAAAAAAAAACAGTTGCAAGCGTGAGTTTTGACGATAACCAAACACATGTAAAATGTCATGGAAGTTCAAACAAAAAACTTTCCTTGGAAACATTCTTAAACATGTGTAAAATTCCTATCACTCTATTGCATTATCATGGCGTTGAGACGTCTTCTTCATGCCAATTATAAAGGTCCCTCTTCCATAAACTATGTCTATTACAAAAAGGCACACATTTAATATGACACCGTGCCTATTATAAAAAAGGTACGAGTAGTCTAAAGCATCCCACATGCAAAAATCGAAGGTAAAACTAAAACCTCGAAAAATAAAGCATGCAAAAGACTTAAAGAGTGAAATAGAAACTAAACAAAAGTCGAACTAACATTTATATATTAAAACGGCAAAAACTAAGTATTAACTTGTACTTAGCCGTATAAGATTTTTATATTTACATTGTGGAAATCCAAATTTACCCCCGATGGGACTGCAGGTAACCACCAATTGATACAAAGAAAAAGAAAAAAAGGGATAAATCAACTAGATCTTTTTAAGAAGAGGGGTTGACTTCAGTGGCATAAGGAGCGGGAGCAACTGAGGATGAAGAGGCATGAGCGGCTAGAATCTCACCATCAGGTGAAGAGAGTTTATGACCTTGTTGAGCCTTCTCCATGGCTTCCTTAGTTTTGGCTATTTCAGCACTAAGGTCGAAACCCTCTTGATTCACTTCCATCAATGTGTCGAGGAGAGAATTCATATACACCAAGCTCACATCAACAGCAACCACCTCTTCCGAATCTTCATAATCTTGTGCCCACACTTGAAGCTCAGCTCTCAGCCCGTCCTTCTCTACCTCCGCAGCTTCATGAGCGGCCCTTAATTGAACAATCGACTTCTCTAAAGCTTGAGCTTTGTCTAACGCCCTTCTAAGATATTCTTGAGTACGAGTGAGTGATTGCACGAGCTCGTCTGAGTATTCTTCCTTCTACCCCATCAAGTTCTTCAAGTCTCTAATCTCCTCTGAGGCATGGGATAGCTGCTGCGCGAACGAAGACTCCAAAACACTCTTGTCTTTGTCAGTTTGACTGTAAGAGGCCCGCTCCACTGCTAGTTCTGCTGCCATAAGTCTCATATGCCACTTCAAGGTACTCCTCTCCTCTTCTAAAGCGTCCATATCAATCCTTAGGCTATCATACTGTGCTTTCCAATTATCATCTTCTGCCTGCAACTCGCTTGTCTCTTGATCTGTGTTTAAAATCCTCTTCATAAGCTCCATGCCTATGAGGTTAATCTACAAGAAATAAACCTGTTAGATATGGTAAATTTCATATACGAGAGTGAAAGAGGATAACTTACACCATATCTTCAAAGAAGTATGCACGACCTCATTTGCCCATGTAAGAGCACCGTGGCTAGCTAGCTTTGCTTTCTCAGCGGGACCTATTAAAGGCTTGAGCCACACTTCAGGCTCACCCGTCTTCTTAAAAAGTTTTCCCTCAGCTGGAACCTCTATTACCACCTGCCGCATCTCTCTGCTGGAAGACCCTACTTCCCTAACGGAAGGCATGAAAGCAGGCAGAGATGGAACAACAACATGCGCGGAAGGTTGAGGAGCTGGAGAAGCCACGGGCAAAGGAGCAGGCACAGAAAATTTAAGAGTTGAAGAAGTTACAGGAAAAGCAGCAGCAAAAGTTGAGATAGCCAAAGGAATAGACGAAACAGTTTCTCTCAAAGTTGTAGGAAAGACAATAGTCAAAGGGACGTCGTCAACAGCAAGATCAATACCACCGTGAATAGGGGAATATGGAGCATCATCAAAGACAGGGGGCTCAATCACAGACACGGGAGGAAAGGCTGAGGAAGTAGGCGCATCATCTAAAATCATTCGCCTTCTCCGTGGCCTGTGCACTAAAGCACCCTCTTCCTTTTCTGCTATGGAGCGAGATTCACTAATCTTCCTCTTCGAGGAAGATGAACCAACAATGATTTTCGGGGCTTGAGCCAAGCACATTTTCGGGATAGAGAAAGCAGACACCCCACGAGCAGAGAATCCTATTAAAAAGAGAAAAAAGTTAAATGACAAAATGAAAAAGACTCGAGTAAGGAAAGAAGTCAGAACAAAAACTTCACTTACCGTGGGTCTTTACTTGCCAACCATACCTCCCAGCAAGGTACTTCCAAGATCTTTCTTCTGAAGGAGCAACAAATAATAGTTTTTCTACCCAATCACGAATACCGGAGACATTCTCAACAGTATTCATGATTGCTGAAAGAAGAAAAATAAATAGAAACGGTGTTAAATAAAACAACTCAAGTCAAAACAAGAAAAAGTAAATGTGAGCTAAAGCATACTCACGTACGCGATTCCACTTCTCAGGGAAGGGAAGATTTTCTTCACCCACTAAACCAACAGTGGGTACATCAATATACCGGAGGTACCAACCCCTATTCTTATCGTCTCCAGGGGTTACTAACACTCGTTTTCTTCTAGCAGTCAGAGTAAAAACCCCTTCACGAAATAAGTTAGGAGAGTAGAGGTGAATAAGATGGTTGAAGGTAAAATAAACCGAGGCTAAAGAAGCCAAACTCCTAAGGCATGCGACAACTCGCCACACAAGCGGACCGACCTGTCCTAAGCAGATATTGAAAAAACAACAAAATTTTATTATAACTGGTCAATGGGGGGTCTAAACCCTAAAGTGAAAGGATACGTATAAACAAAAGAATACCCCGTCTTGTAAGACGTTATTCTTTGATTACTATTCGGAATATAGACAGGAAAGTCAGATTTTCAGAAGCACTCTCTTCGAACAAGGGAAATGTGACCCTTAGTTATAAGGGCTGGATATCTTCCTACACTATCAAGAGAAGAAGATTGATCTACAAGAACTTGACTATCCCTAGCAAAAAAAAACTCCGCAGGGATAATTTCATCGATTCCAGGTTGACGAAGGCGTTCGCCTCTACCCCTAGACAAAGATCGAGAAACCCTAAATCTCAGGGAAACTGGAGATCTAGTGGAAGGGGGAGGTACTATCTGAGAAGAAGAGCCCCTCGAAGGAGTGGATCCTAGACTTCTAAGTCTACCACTCCCCTGACTCCTAGTCGGAGCAGAAGATGACGCTAAGCTTTCAATGTCTATTAATCTTAGAGGTTGGTTTGGAGAAGACATGTTTACAAATGCAAAGGAGAAAGTTCTTTACAGAAAACAAAATTAGAAAAGTTTTTCGTGGAAGCAAAGAAAGGAAAACATGTATTTATACTTGAAGACAACCGTCAAACATGATGAAAAAGAAAAATAATGATGAAAATTCATAATTGAAGATGTCACTTTGAGACTGGCACATCCGCAAAAAGTCCTAAAAGGTCTTGAGTAAATGCAAAACCAATCCAAAAAGGACACGTGGTATGAGCATTAAATAGAAGTGACAAACGACGCCTATGGTGTAGAGAAGGATACAATGATTCAAGGAAAAGAGGTGGCAAAATATTCCCGCCATAAATGAATATCCACTTACCAAATATTAATCGTTAAATATATGGTAAGTGGGGGGACTGTCTGTATTTGTAAAAAAGAGTTTCACATGTAAGCCAACTTTTGACAACTCAGCCAGTCACGTGGGCACAGGAAAACACGACAGCTGGACGTAACTCTTTGAAGAGGTATGGTACAAAGAGGCACGATTCAGTAAACCCACAACTTATCAGCCACGGGAAATTCAACTTGATCAAAATGGGAGAGAGGCACGGTCAGAATGAATCTAGACAAAGCTACAGGCAGATTCAAGGACCCACAATTGATTACTCAAACGTAATGTAACTTAACCCCTATTACCGTTATCCTTTGTAACGCCTCATTAATGTTATAATTAGACATTAATGAGTAACCATAGCAGGAGTCATACTTTATAAGAATCTCCTATATAAGGGAGGGTAATACATCTTGTAAAGACATCTGATTCTTGAATACAATCAACTTCGATCTTTTATTTCTGTAATATTGTCTATTATTCATTTTTTCCATTATCTTGATTATCAGTAACCCGTATTCATCTTAAAAATAAGATTTAGTCAAAGGGTCTAATTATTTGGTTAAACAATGTTATACAAATTTATCAATTTATGCCCAAAGTATGGAAATCCTCCTACTACTAATTCAAATTCATCATTTTTGAATAAATCCTAAAATCCAATCCCGGGCCCGCATGCTCGGATTCCAAAAATTCTAGAAGGAAACACTCACCCATAGCCTAAGGATCATTAATATACGATTTTTGTGTGATTTCATAGCCAATTCACGGGAAATTTTCTAAATTCTCGAAGGCCCTAGGTTACTACCAAAATTCCTAAATTCTCACTAATTAAGTAGTTAAATCCTACTAAGAATGCATGCATTAACCAACTTTAGGATAAAATTTACTTACCTTTCAGTGGTTGAGTCCTTGTTGTTCTTCGTGGTAAGTTTTATGTGATTTTCCGGAGTATTTTGGTTACGAGTTGTGATTTGATATTCCATCGAGGTGTGAGATCAGCTAGCGTTATGATTTTATCAGCTGAGATGAATTAGTGGAGGAATTTTAATTGGTATGATATAATTTCGGTATGTGATTCAGAGTTGAGGGCGAGGTCCTCGTGATATTTGGGATTCAATACGTTTGGACCGAGCTGAGTACCACGGTGGAATTTTATCAGGATGGAATCCTTGTGATTTGTTCATATGCTTTGCTTCTTCATTGTTATATTACTTTTAGTAAGTCGGTATAGATGGAGAGTTGTGCCTATGGACTTGTTTGATAGTTCCTTTATGTGTTTCCAGTTTCATATTCAGTCATTTCGTTATGTGTTTTCCTTAGTTTAGTTTGCGGGATGTGTGCCCGGTGGTGTCAGTCGTGGCTGGTGATTCGGGTGTTTAATAATGAAGACTTCGTGTTCATTGCATGATTATCAGTGTTATGGGGTTTTTGGGAATAGAGATTTTTCAGATGTGGGGCTAATTGCCAATGTCGAGTTGATTTCGGGCAGCTATTGTGATCAAAAGTGTTATGTGAGCCTATGTGTGATGTACTATATTGTGTGGTCATACCTTGTGGGTGTAGTCATGAGTTGATGTAGCTGATTGAGGCTAATGCCGGATATGGATTTAGAATCGGGTCTTTTGTATATGAGTAGAGGGTGAGAAGTATAGGTATGCGGCTTATCAGTGGTGATGTGAAGGCTATATTGCAGTTGTGATTGTTTCATCGGGATTTCATGGGTTGGGGTGACGTAAGATCACCCGCGGGTATGTGTTAGAAGTGTACAATCAGTGATTGGATAAGTTCAAGGTGAATCCTGGAACGTTCGAAGACGAACGTTTGTTTAAGAGGGGGAGGATGTGATGACCCAAACGGTCATCTCGTATTTTTCTAGCTAATTCTATATTCTGAGGTTGTGAAACCCTCCTTCTATATTATCTCGATTTACGTGCGCAGCCCGGGAAGCCTTTCATGTGAAAAACTGATAAAAATGATAATTTTGTATTAGAAATTTGAATAAAATTGACTTCGGTCAACGTTTTTGGTAAACGGACCCGGACCCGTGATTTGACAGTCTCGGAGGGTCCGTAGAAAAATATGGGACTTGAGTGTATGCCCGGAATCGAATTCTGAGGTCCCAAGTACGAGAAATGAATTTTTAAAGAAAACTGTTTTCTGAAAAATATAAAGGTTTTTGAAAATGAAATTTGATGTGAAACCTGTGGTGCCGGGCTCGTATCTTGGTTTCGGAGCCTGGAACAGGTTTGATATGATTTATATGTGTTATCTGTGAAGTTTGGTATGAAACGGACTTCGTTTGGCGTGATTCGGACCTTAAATGCAAAAATTTGATGTTTAAAGAGGTTTTGAGGAATTTCATTGATTTTTGGGTTTGATTCATCGTTTTAGTGTGTTTTTATGTGATTTGAAACCTCGAGCGAGTCCGTGTTAGGTTATAAGACTTTTTCGTGCATTTAGACGGGGTCCCAGGGGGCCTCGGGTGTGTTTCGGATAGGTTTCAGATCAATTTTCCTCATTTTTCCACTGCTGATGCTACCTTCTAGTTTCCTTCTATGCGATATCCGCGATCGCATAGAGTGTCTGACTCGCCCTGTAATTTCCTTCACTGCGATCGCAATAGTTGGTCCGCGATCGCAGAAGCCAACTTACTCCTTATACGCGATCGCATAAGCTATTCCGCGATCGTGTAGAGCATTTTAATCCAGCTTCATTTTCCTTCTGCGCGATCGCGCCTCGATGCCCGCGATCGCGATTCACAAAACACCTGGGCAGAATATAAGTTTGCAAAATCGGGGGTTTCACCATTTTAAACTTATTTTGACTTCTAGAACTCGGTTTTGGGCAATTCCTTGAGGGTTTTTCACACAAATCGAATGGGTAAGTGTCCTTCCACTAGAGTTAATTATATTTCACGAATTAGTTCTGTTTTTATCATTTAATTTGTGTTTTGGGTTGAGGGGATTGTGGGGTTATAAAGAAAGTTTCTAAAATGAAAAATTTGGATAAATTTAGTATGGGTGAACTCGTTTCGGAATGGGTAATCGGAATTTGTAAAATTTGTCGGGTTCTGAGGTGCGGGCCCGTGGGTCGACTTTTGGGTCGATTTTTATGATTTGGTAAAGATTGAAACTTTATTATTCGGAATCCTTATACGTTTTATGTGTATTTTCAAGTTGTTTTAGTTGATTGTAAGCCGTCCGGAGGTCTTTCTTCTCGAGAAGTGTATTTTTGAGTACCGGATTGTCGTCTTTGAGGTAAGTATCTTGCCTAACCTTGTGTGGGGGAAATACCCCTTAGGATTGAGTCTTCCTTGTTGATTGTAGTCCGAGTATGCGAGGTGACGAGTGTGACTCGTACTTAGTTGCAATTAGATTGCCCTTTTAGGATTCGTAGATTCTTGTATTACCTGTGTATGATTTGTAATTATTACACTTGAATCCTTGGTTGTTAATTTCATTCCTTCCTGTTTAAATTAGAATTACTTGTTTTTGGATTCTTTGTTGGCTATTTAACTTTACTTGTCCTAACTGAATATTCTACTTCTCTTATCATCATGCTATATTTTTTCCTAGCTTGCCTAATTGACTAGNATATGACTATTCCCTTAAGTTCCACTTAGGTCTAATTGTTAGACATTTATGTTATTGGTATTTCCTTGATGTTGCCTATTATTGGGCCTTTTGTGTTAAGCCGAGTGTTATTCTATGAAGTAAACTGTTTAGGTGAGATTGGTTATAGCTATTTCCTTTGTCGGGATGTTATGGTTTCTGTTACTGTCTATGCTGTTAATGATATGGTTTGTATTGTTGACTCCCTTGCCGGGATGTGATGGTTCCTATTGCTATTAATGCTGTGAATGATATCGTTTGTACTGTTGACTTCCTTGCCGGGATGTTGTGGTTTCTATTACTGGTTATGCTATTAATGATATTGTTGGTATTGTTGACTCCCTTGCCGGGATGTGGTGATTTATGGGTCATATTGTTGGTTCTTTTCCTTGCCAAACTGTTGTTCTTGATATTGTTTGGGTGAGGAAGAGTGTAAAGCACGAAGGATAATGTCGTGCCATGTTCGTGATATTTAGCACGAGGGAACATTCCATGCCATGTTTATGATATTTAGCACGTGGGAACATTTTTTGCCATGTTTATGTTATTTAGCACAAGGGAACATTCCGTGCCATGTTTATGTTATTTAGCACGAGGGAACATTCCGTGCCATGTTTATGATATTTAGCACGAGGGAACATTCTGTGCCATGTTTATTATATTTAGCACGAGGGACTCCGTGCCATGTTTATGTTATTTAGCACGAGGGGACATTCCGTGCCATGTTTATGTTATTTAGCATGAGGGCGAATTCCGTGCCATGTTATGTTATGTTAGCACGAGGGGACATTCCGTGCCGTGTTATGTTATGTTAGCACGAAGGGATATTCCGTGCCATGTTATGTTATGTTAGCACGAGGGGACATTCCGTGCCGTGTTATGTTATGTTAGCACGAAGGGATATTCCGTGCCATGTTATGTTATGTTAGCACGAAGGGACATTCCGTGCCGTATTTATGCATTATTATTTCCATCGTTCTTGTTTGCTATTTACTGCATTTATTGGCAAGATTTGATATTCCTCCTGTACTGCGTGGAAATTTTTGAGTGACGGACTGAGTCCTGGTGGATAAATTTTGAGGAGATTTTTATCAAGGGATTTTATTGAAAAGTATTGTTGAAAAAGCAATGGTTTTGAAATGATTATATTTGAATGACTTTTACATCGAAGGTATATTTGAAAAGCACTAGTTTTGCCTAAAATGATATTTGGAAGTCATTTATTGGGAAAGCCTCTTTGGAAAGCTTCGTAGTTTGAAAGAAACTATGTTTTTACGTAATTCTCTCTATTAATTATACTTATATCTACTTTTGGAGAAAGTATATTTTCAAAGTAACCTCTTCCATACTAAAAATGATTTTTATTTGCAAAAGTTTTTCATATGAACTGCTGTTTAAAGATTTCTACCAGTTATGGATTTTAATGGCTAAGGCCCGTTGTGAACAAACCGACGTGGAGTTGAGTTATCGGTGTCCTCTATTTTATTGTGTTTCCTTTCGATTTGGCTTGTTTTGCTGTCTATCTTTCTGTGTATTTTTATGCTGTTTCGTGATTGATTTCTGTAATTTCCTTCCGCTTTATATTGTCATTGTGGTGGATTATCCTGAAAAGTCTTAGATAGATGCAACGTTCGGTAAATTCTATATTCATGTTATTTATTTTGTAGACCATTGGTGTCTTGACTAGTCCTCGTCACTGCTCCACCGAGGTTAGTCTTGATACTTATTGGGCACCGCTGTGGTGTGCTCATACTACACTTCTGCACATTTTTGTGTGCACATCCAGGTATATATTGTAGTAGCTATGTGGATGATTGTCGAGGAGACTCAAGGTAACCTGTTGCTGCTTTGGCAGGCATCAGAGTCACCTTCTTTGTATTTATTATTCATACACTGTTGTATCTACTTCCAAACAGTTGTACTTAGAAGTTGTAGAAGATTCGTAGAGCTTATGACTTGTACTACCGGTTTTGGGAAAGTTTGTACATTCTGTTGAGATTCTATATCAAGATTGTTAGTTCTCCTTATTTATTGTTGTTATTCAGTAACTGCTAAGCTTACCTAGTCCCTAAGACTAGTTGCCATCACGATACCCAACAGAGGGAAATTGGGCCGTGATAGCAGCTGCGGAATCACTGGAGCTTTTGCACATTTTTCACCACTTTTTTGTTCAACTTCACTCCAATTCAACACCAACCACTTCATGGCATCATTTCCCTGAAATTCGAGAAATTACACACTATAAACGACCTCAAGTTATCATTGAATGGTGCAAAATCTAACGAAAAGAGGCCAAAGTGAGTGGTAAAATCACCACTCATCAACACCCCCAAGTTAGAGCTTTTGCTTGTCCTCAAGCAAATCAAAAACTAATAACTCAATGAGGTTTTACCATTTCAAACACAAGTTTCATTGCTCTTATTTACAAGTCACATTCTCCAACTAAGCATTATACTTATGGATTGGTTGGTACTAATAATTAGGCTCAAGTATGCATCTTACTCGAATAACTCCCTCATTTAAAAACAACTTCAAGAAGTGCAAGGAAGTTTCAAAAAAATAACCAAGTGACAAGAATAAGCTTCAAGAAGTGACCCAACAATAGTAGTCTACTACAAATGCTCAACTCGTTCATTTTTGAATATATCAATTTCACCGATCAATTCTAGTTCATGTGCCCTCACAAGAAAGAAAGAAAGTACCAACTCACAATATTTACAATGACAACAAAAAGGGACATATTTACAAACACACTCACACTCACAAAGAATTTCAAGTGTTACAACATATCATGCCATAGGCTTGCCCTTATTTTAGTTCATCGCCTTTTCAAAAGCATTCGGATGGAGATCCCGTAAGGACTTTGTAAGCTTGTAATATAGGCCTAGGGAAGGGTTGGATAAACATTTGGGTACAAGTGACTACACCCTCCTTGAACACTACTCACATTTTTCTTTCTTGTTTCCCTTGTTTCTTTTCAAACCACATAGCCCTCCTTGGCTCCTAGTTACCAACATCGAACCATTTTAAGTACCTCTCAAATTTTCATCAAGGCCCCATTTTGATATATATATATACAAATATTTCTTTTTCTTTTCTTTTTCTCTTTTTTGTTTTTGTTTTGGAGCTTGAGTAATTTCATGTTAACACTTTGAGGTATAGGTTCCTACACTCAATCTACAACCTTACCAATTTTCACTTTGACACCACACCCCTAACTTAGGCTTTTTGCCTCATTCTCAATATTCAAGGAGGGACGGGTTCAAAAGAGGGAATTATTTTGCAAAAGGGGAAGGTTTGTAATGAGGTGACCAAGGAAAAGGTTAAAGGATCAAATGGGGTAACTAGTGATAATATCTATACAATGGTGGCTCGAAAGGCTAAAGGAATTTTCAAATAACACAAAGAATGCCTAAGGTCATTTATCCACCCAAACATAATTATCATTAGCATTGAAAAACCAACCGAGCAAGTTCTAGATGATAGAGGTGAATAAAAGATTTATTTATACAAACACTAACATACATGGCACATGAATTAATCAAGACGGATCAATTTCACTTTCCAACAGGAGTCTAGAGCAATATTTTTCAAACTAGTGAGTCGCGAGTCACTAAAAGAGCCAAAATCTTATCACAAAGAATATTCTTCACCATGCAACTTACTTGTTTTACTTCAAAACCAAAATTTTAAGGGGTATCCTTAATTTACATTTCACATACGAGAGGATAATTTCTTTAGTACCAAATATTCCAAAAGTCTCTTCCTAGCAAAACAAGACTAATTCCCTTAAGAAAGTTATCATACCATCTATCATAGGGACATGTCACCCGCTTCACTTAAAAAATGTTCCTTGGGAAAGAACCGTAGCATGAAGAAAACCCAAGGAAGTATTATTAAGGAAACAAAAATTAAAGAACAAAACTACTAATAAAAACTAAGATAGAAGTAACTACTAAAGAAAATAAATAATACAAGAAAAATAAAAACTAATCACACCAAGCTTAGAAAAAACCATTGACATAATCACAATAAGCCCTACAAGGGCACATAATATCCATACATAACAAAAAAGCCCGGCAAGGGCACATAACAATATCATAAACAGTGTCATAAACCAATTCATAATAGATACAATGTACAAAAGCCACCCCCAACTAGAAATATTGCAGTGTCCCCACTGCATAACATCAAAATAAAAGAGCATAGTTTGAGGGTCTCCCTGAGGTCTGCATCAGACTAGCAGACTGCAAGAGAAGAGGCTGTTCAATGCTGCTGAGAACTCTCGTCATCATCATCATCTACACTGGGGGATAGAATTTGGGAATTTAGCCGGGCGATTTTCGCACCTGCGGGGCTTTTTCCGCACCTGCGGGTGCGCACGTGCGATAATCCAACCACACCTGCGTGAAAGTGCGCACATGTGCTTCAGTAACCACATCTGCGGAGCCGCACCTGTGGAAGCTTGACCGCATATGCGGAATCACTGGGCTCAGCATAAAAAAGTTTGTGAAATTTTTGCGATCGCATTTTTGCTTGAAAATTCAACTATGCGATAGCATTTTTGACATGAGGCATCGCAGAGTTGAGAAGAATGTTTGCCCAGCAAAAGATTTTCTCCTCTCGCACTGTTTTCAGCCACCCGGTCTCCCCGACCTGCTCAAATCAACTCCGAAAATTCTGAAACTTGGCGGATTGGTTAGAAAAAATATAATAAGCTATTCTAAAAAAGAAAATTCCAAAAATGACCAAAATATTTTGAAAAATGATGGATTGCCTCCCATCAAGCGTCGCATTTAATGCCGTGGCACAACGCACGTCAACTTTACCACTTTTCTCGCCACTTTGACGATATGAACTGGACTCCTAGCTTGGAATCAAACTTGTGACCACGGGCGGTGAGGGTGGTAAATAGATGACCAAGCCAAGCCTTAATTTCTTCATTTTGCACTTCTTGGCTCTCATGTGAGGCAATTCATTTTGCTTTCTTGGTTCCTCATATTGTAAGATGTATGGTATGAATTTTTCCTCTTCGCAAAAGTCTATTGATTCGTGTAGTTCAACTTCCGTATCACCACACAATTCCAATGTTGAAACTGCTTGGAATGTTCCTTCAAACCTCTAACTTGCAAGTTTTCCCGGATTCTGACATCCTTTTTTTACCCTTGAATAGAGTCAATTTCAACCAAATTTTCAATTACCCCGGTTGACTCTAATTCCATATTTTTCTCGGCATCACTAACACTCATGGAATCGGTTGGCGGATGTTCAAGGATTGATTCCTCAAAGTAAGGCTCACTATCACCCTCATAATTGGACTCTTCTTGGCTTCCATCCACACTCTCAACTTGAGAGGCATAATGAGCCTCCATCAATGCTTGCATTTGACCTTCCAAAGTGCGGATGTGCTCTTCATTTTGAGTCACATCATGTTTTAATTCCTCGAGTGCAAAGTTGTTATTTTCCTCATTTTCAAGAATGGACTCCAACACGAGCATCATCCTCTCATTTTGAGCATTTGAGAGTTCTTCTTGGTTTTGTTCAAGTGCCAAGGA
>ML394876.1:265239-276149 GCA_005239525.1 Nicotiana knightiana | reverse complement strand
ATATATATATATATATATATATATATATATATATATATATATATATACAAGATGTACATAAGGTTCTAGACCCGGAAACTCCGAAAGGCATGGAGCTTACCGATCAACCTGAACTCGGGCAACACGTACTAAGGAGGTCTACCGGTCTGTCTGTCTGAATATGCATGCATGAAATGCAGCGCCCGTAGAAAAGGGACGTCAGTATGAAACAATGTACCGAGTATGTAAGGCAATATACTGAAAGCTGAAACTGAACTGATAATATAATAAATGAAAGCAACTAGGAGTCAAAGATAATCTGAAGGTATGCTTACCTGCTGATACTGACTCAACTATCTCAATATAGTAAGTAATATAGATGTTCGGCCTTATAAGGCTCGGTATATACATATAACTGCTCTACCGTAGTAGGGTCGCTCGTAGGCGCTTGGCCATACTAGGATCTATATCTCGGCCATGCTGGGCTCGCTCATAGGCGCTTGGCCACAGTAGGCTTGGTATATGTCTTACCATCTGATCTGAGGTTGCCCAATAGGGGCCTA
Organism: Nicotiana knightiana; assembly: GCA_005239525.1. Taxonomy (NCBI): domain Eukaryota; kingdom Viridiplantae; phylum Streptophyta; class Magnoliopsida; order Solanales; family Solanaceae; genus Nicotiana; species Nicotiana knightiana. The sequence goes on along the minus strand of ML394876.1, from coordinate 275,607 downwards.
CCCATCGATTATAGCTCGATGGTAATGGAAATACTGTAATACTGTATATATAGATTATCTATTCTCATGAATGGAAATAAAAAAATACTCAATTGAATATGAAGTCCCGATAAGGAGAATATTGTAACTTACAAGACTAGGAAAATATACGATAATTCTGGGATATGAATTTTTCTATATGCCTCATTATCAAACTCGTGTAATTACGAGATCATGCCAAAATGAAGAAAGGGATTAGCCTAAACGTACCTGGAGTAGGGAAAAATCCGTGTGCTATTTTTGAGAAGGTTTACACTGTACTACCTTAAAATTTCAAAATATCCATCCGATCTATTAACGACCCGTACCCTTCTATGCTAGCTTCAATTTGCCTTCAAGTTGGCTTCAAGTATCATTTCTGTTGGCTTTATAGAGTCTCCTGGAGAGCTCTTTCCTAATCCCTCAATATTTTAGATAGATGAAGACTTTTAATTAGCTAAAAGTTATGTAGCTTTTTATTGAATTTTATGGTTTTACTTTAGCTAGTAGCCACCTAACGCAACATGACTAATGAGTCATTTGGTATGGGTGGTGGTTTGCTTCCACATGGGGTGGGGGACGGGTTTTATTCTTTTCCAATGATCAATAAACTAATTAGGTAATATCCCGCTACCCGGTAATTAATCAATTACCCGCATAATTAAGAATTGTCTCAAATTACTTAAAGTTCTCCTTATTTTAAATACACTTTATACATCCCACTATAATGGTCATATTGTACCTTGTATGGTACTAATACATAAATATCGGGTGTTATACTTGGACCGTATTTTATCCCCAAATTGTAAAACTTTGACGAAATTGATTTTCTTCGATTTGCTTACCCTCTCAACTTCACAAATTTACTCATCACTTGTTTGAAATAGCATAGTGCTTATAATCTAAAAATAATCCCATTCCCAAACTTTCGTCGATTAACTTAAGACGAAACTTTAAAATACGAAAATGAGGGATGTAACATCATTCCCCCTATTGGAACATTCGTCCTTGAATATTGACTGATGCACTTATGATTATCAAAACCCATGGCTCTTACGAATACTTTAGTGCTCCTCTTGCCATCTAGGCAACTGTCCTGTGAATAAGTCCACAGGCTAGCCCAACTGCTATGTTATCGATCACGATTCCTATAACTTCTGGGTCCAATAATCGGATTCCTGATTTACTTCGTTGATGTAACTTTTTAGTTTCCTCCTTGTTCTGATCGACCTTTATGTCGGCCTAAGTTATCTCCCAATCTGTGGTTCATGGTATTAGTTATTCTGTTTAGCCTTTCATAGGCGCTGAGTAATATGCATGATACAATCCTTTAACAATTCAATCCTTCGTCTATGACACGGGATCAATTCTTTCTTTTAACGTATAACAAAATCTTCTACGGTTGTATATGCTACACGTATAAAACTCCAAACCCTTAAGTGCGTTCATAACGAAACCCACTCTGGATCATTGATCAAATAATTTCTTTTGTTCCATCTTAGCTTTCTTTAACATAAGCTATTACTTTTCCTTGTCTTTTTGCCCCCTTGTCGCGTGCATACTTACCTTATCATAGTTCCCAAGCATGCCGACGGTTTCTTACAACTCATATGGTCTCGAATATTACTTTTAATTTTACTTACCGTTCATTAGCCATGGTAGGTTCCACTTTCCTTTGGAGTGCTTACAATGTTGTTGTGAGACTGTTGTTACATGATCATTCCCTCTTTAGGTTATGGTGCTTAGGTTGCTGCCTTCTTCCTTATTTCTTCAGCTAGTTTTTCGTTGTAGTACTTACGGAGAACCCTTGACTCTTGTAAAGCTATGAGCTTATTATGAACCTTTTGATGTCCTTCCTTGACTATAATCATCTGTAGTTGCACCTCCATGCCCTTGTGCTTGTAGGTTGCTCCTGAACTGATATTCGGACTCTCTTCCTAGTGGCACTTTCTTTTATCCCGTAATACTCATACGATACCTTTAACTAACCCGACTCCTATTTGAATATATCTCAAGTATTATAATGATATTATTGCAGGGCTGAATTCCCCATGTTTGGGTTTATTACATTTATCTTGCATGATCTGCTGATTTGTCTGTAACCTCTTGACTAGTCATGACTAGGATCTTCCTAAATCAACTACTAACTACTTGTCGGCCCATTCTCATATCCATATTACGCGTAATCTTTCTTTGTTTATTTCCTTGTCTTAACTTACCTCACGTACTGGCTCCTTATCTATCAATAACATCCCGGGAAAGAACCCTTACTTCCTTTTCTTAACGTCGCGCTTACATAACATTCTGGAATCATAGCATATCTGTAACATTTGGATAAGTGCAATATCATCCCTTTCTCATTTTTATTGCATTCTTCCTTTATTATTCCATATTCCCTCCTTTAGGGGAGTACTAAGACTTGGAGCTACGACGACCTGCCAATACATGTTTTTCCTCTCCATCTCTGGCATCCTTTCGCATCATCAATTACCCTTACTCACCTTGCGGTACTCCTTCTATACCAAGGATAACAAAATTCCTCACTCGCAATGGTGACACTTAGTGTAACTGGTACATATAGTCCCTTAAGCTTAGCTTTGCTCACATTGCTTGCTTTAGTGAAGCGTCTTCCTGAATGACCCTTCTTTGAATTCATCATTGATTTCTTTTGTTGTCCATTCTATTACTGCCAGAACGCAATCTGAAATTCTCATGATGCTGACTATTATCAATTAACTCAATTCCTAATTCATGTTTAGTTTATATTGTTTATTAGTCCATACTGATTTCTATTACTCTGGGTCTAACTTTTCCTTCTGTTAATCACGTTAGAGTCGCAAATTTATTTCTCGAAATGAGGATGTGACTGTATGGCCTATACTCTTTTGTTGTCTTAAGGCCCATCACCTCCCGTCTCTTTCTTCATTTGACTATAGATTCTAAAACAATCTACCGTTGCCATCCATGTATCACATCTCACTCATACTGCTTCATTATCCCTCTTTGTACTTCCCTGCTAATATTTCTATTTATCACTTTATTCTGAAAACTTTAACAAGACATTATTTCTCTTTTACCTCCCCTTGCTCTACCTACTGGCTCTTTGGGATGCCTAACATTCTCCCTCTAATAGGGACGGGAGCAACCCTAAGGTAATATTTATCCCTTCAAGGTTTCCAGTTCCTATCTTTGTAGTACTCATATCTAGTTGTACTATTTTAGAGTGCACCATCTGGGTGTCCCACGAAGATCTATTAGGACATTTGGAATATCCTTTGGTAATGTCAACTAACGTAAACAATTGATCCACCATTTTGGGTCACTCTAACCCCAGCCGGATCGTGATATTATGTCCTTCTCTTAAACCATATTTGCTAGCCCTCATATAGCATAACTTAGATCGATGTGGCCAATTATACATACCTCTGTTACTGTTGAAGGTAACTCAAAATAAGGGTAATCTTCATTAGCAGGGTACCTCGTACCCTCTTTCACCTTGCTTCATTTACTTGTTGAAACTTGCATTTATTTTCTGACTCTCTCATTATCGTTCACCATAAAGGTGGATAGATATTCTTGCCTTAAGGCTCCTTTTCCAGAAGGTTACACGTCTTAGTACACACATGATCTGCTGAATATCTCATATTTATCCATCATAACATGATGCAAAAATCAAGTTTTTCTAACTCAACTCTTTCACAATTATATCTCTTACCACTTGTCTTTCTAGATGTCGGCATCATCTTATTATGAATAAGATAGCGTTTACAGAATTGAGTTCTTACAACTGGGATCTACCACACGATCTAGAGTAAGAAGGAAGACTGACAGTCCTAGATGCCTTGTAGCCTCCTGCTTATAAGTGTGGTGCATAACACACCTATAAATAAGACTCTACTAGACACGTATTGTAGACTCCCTAGGACAGACTACTCTGGTACCACTTTTGTCATGCCACGAACCTGGGGGTGAGACCGATACCAAGTGCCTCACCTATCCTTGCGTACCAACTTGCAACTAAGGGACTCTGAACATATGATATCATGCTTTGGCCATGGGCCACATTGCAAGACAACTATGAATTCTGGCTAGATATCAATATAAAAATTGGTCGACAAGGCCGTCTTAATTATTACAGCTGACAAACCAACAAAATATACATAAAAGTCCTGCAAGCCCAACATACTACACTAACTGACGGGATATGTCTACAAGCCTCTACTGATGGATATACTGTGATCGGAACAACTCCCCGACCTACGCATAACATATGTACATATATATATATATATATATATATATATATAAGATGTACATAAGGTTATACACCCAGCAACTCTGAAAGGCATGGAGCTTACCGTTCAAGTTGAACTCCGGCAACACTTACTGAGGAGGTCTACCTGTCTGTCTATGTAAACTTGCACGCATGAAATGCAGCACCCCCAGAAAAGGGACGTCAGTAAGAAATAATGTACAGAGTATGTAAGAAAATATACTGAAAGATGAAATTGAACTTATAATATAATAACTAAAAGCAACTTGGAGTTAAAGATAATCTGAAGGTATGCTTACCTGCTGATACTGACTCAACTCTCTCAATATAGTAAGTAATATAGATGGTCGGCCTTATAAGGCTCGGTATATACATATAACTGCTCTACCGTAGTAGGCTCACTCGTAGGCGCTCGGCCATACTAGGCTCTGTATCTCGGCCATGCTGCGCTCGCTCATAGGTGCTCGGCCACAGTAGGCTCGGTATATGTCTTACCATCTGATAAGAGGTTTCCCAATAGGGGCCTGCCCATCGATTATAGGTCGATGGTAATGAAAATAATGTAATACTGTATAAATAGATTCTCGGCTTTCATGAATGGAACAAAAATAAATACTCAATTGAATATGAAGTCCCGATAAGGAGAATATTGTAACTTATAAGACTAGGAAAACATACGTAAATTCCGGGATATGAATATTTTTTTATGCCTCATTATCAAACTCGTGTAATTACGAGATCATGCCAAAATGAAGAAATGGATTAGCCGTAACATACCTGGAGTAGGGAAAAATCTGTGTGATATTTTTGAGAAGGTTTACACCGTATTAACTTAAAATTTCAAAATCTCCGTCTGATCGTTTAAAGACCCATACCCTTCTATGTTAGCTTCAATTTGCCTTCACGTTGGCTTCAAGTAGCGTTTCGGTTGGCTTTAGAGAGTCTCCTGGAGAGATCTTTCCTAATCCCTCAAAATCTTAGATATATGAAGACTTTTAATTAGCTAAAGGTTATGTAGCTTTTTATTGAATTTTAAGGTTTAACTTTAGGTAGTTGCCACCTAACCCAACATGACTAATGAGTCATTTGGTTTGGGTGGTAACTTGCTGCCACATGGGGTGGGGAGGGGTTTTATTCTTATCCAATAATCAACTAACTAATTAGGTAATATCCCGCTACACAGTAATTAACCAATTATCCGCATAATTAAGAATTGTCTCAAATTACTTAAAATTCTACTTATTTTTAATACACTTTATACATTTTACTATCATTGTCATATAGTACCTTGTATGGTACTAATCCATAAATATCGGGTATTGTACTTGGACCGAATTTTATCCCCAAATTGCAAAACTTTGACGAAATTGATTTTCTTCTATTTGCTTACCCTCTCACCTTCACGAATTTACTCATCAATTATTTGAAACATCATAGTGCTTATAATCTCAAAATAATCCCATTCCGAACTTATGTCGATTAACTTACGACGAAACTTTAACATACAAAAATGCGGGATGTAACACGTCTGTAGTCCCATACTAAATATGTAGTGCCGGGGGATCTCCTGGAATATGATCGTAGTCCCAAAGTAAATATGCAGTACAGGATGATCTCGTGGAATACGTCCATAGTCCCAAAATAAATCTGCAGAACAGGGGGATCTCCCGGAATACATCCGTAGTCCCAAAGTCCCAAAGTAAATATGCAGTACAACCAATGACACAAATAGTTACAGCATTTAAGTTTACATGTAGGCTAAGTGCAACTAAGGAAAAACATGAGTTTCACTACAACATGCTGCACAGAGTTCAAATAGACATTCAAGGCCCGTAGGCATGCTTTCCTAATCTAAACAAGATAATTACATAAGCTAATGTAGTTCAAACAGGGAAAGAAAACAGGGTATGATTTAAAGAAAAATTGTGTTTACAACAAAAAGCCCGTGTACGTACTCGTCACCTCACCACGGTGCTCATATATCACAATACAAAAATCCTAAGGGGAAGTTCCCACACACAAGGTTAGGTAAGCGAATTACCTCGAACCAAGCTCAATCAATCCAAAACCACGTTCTTACCACGAATATCCAACTCCGAATGGCCCAAATCTAATCAAATCAATTGCATAACGCAAATATAACTACAAGCAACTACTTTAGGTAATGAAATTGAAGCTAAGGCTTGAAAATAGGAAAAACGCCCAAAAGCTTCCCCGGGCCCACGACTCGGAACCAGGTAAAAGTTACCAATTTAGAATACCCATCCACTCACCAGATCACTCGTACAAAAATCACCTAAATTTGATGTCTAAAACCCATCCAAAACTCAGAAGTTTGATTTGGGAACTTTTCCCCCATTTCCCTACAATCCTCACTCAATTCCCTTGATTAAATGAAGAAAACTACAATATACTAATGCAATGAAACCAAAATCGAGTAAGGAATCGTGACCCACAAATCACCATACAAATCCCTCAAGAAATCGCCTTCTACCAAGCTCGAAAATAAAAAATGGAGTGAAATGAACTTAACTCTGGATTTTGTCCCCTTTTCTGCACAGCGATCTTCGCACTTGCGGGACTTGGGTCACACCTGCGATGCCGCACCTGTAGAAAATCCATCCTGAGTGCGAAATTAACTACTGGGTCCGCATCTGCGGTTATGGGGCCGCACTGTGCCTGCGCACCTGCAGACCTTCTTCCGCACCTGCGCTTCCTATTCGCATCTATACGCATAGCATATGCGGCTCCTTCCTTGCACCTGCGACCCCTGACCAAGCCTTCCATTTCTGCATCTGCGCCTCGCCCTCCGCACGTGCGAGTCTACACCTGCAGTTCCCACTCTGCAGGTGCAAAACACTAGACACCTGAAAACTTCAGCCATTCTCTAAATCAAAAAATTCATCCGTTAAGCATCTGAAACACACACGAGGCCTCCGGAACCTCAACCAAACATACCAACCAGTCCTAAAACACCATACGAACTTAGTAGAGCCTTCAAACCACATTGAACAACATCAAAACATAAATTATGCACGGATTCAAGCCTAAGGAACTTTGAATTTTTCAAATTCAACAAACGACGCTGAAACGTATCAAACCTTGTTCGAATGACTTCAAAATTAACACACAGGTCACAAATGACACTACGAACCTGCAACCACTTCCAGAATTCCATTCCGGGCTCGATATCAAAATTTTTACTACCAGCCGAAATCACCAAAAATCCATCTTTCGCCAATTCAAGCCTAAATCTACTACAAATCTCCAAAACACATTTCGAATGCGCTCCTAATTCCAAAATAACCCAACGGAGCTAACAGAATCGACGGAATTCCATTCCGGAACTGCCTTCACACAGTTCCGACTATGGTCCGAATTCTAAGACTTAAGCTCTCATTTAGGGACTAAGTGTCTCAAAACACTCCGAAACTCACAACTAATCATCCCGGCAAGTCACAATAACAAAAATTAATATGAGGAGATCAGTTATTAGGGGATCGAGGCTGTAACTCTCAAAATGACCGGCCGGTTCGTTACACAAAGCTTCATGATATGATTTTGTGATAAATATTAATAATTTAATCATAACAATATTTGTCTAAACAACATTTTATATTCCCGTTAGTGACTAACTTTTTTTTTATATTCAAATTTTCTAACTTAACTAACATTTCACTAATTAAAAGGTTTACTTGAAAAAAGAAAAAGTTATAAATGGTTTAGTTTGTTTCTATGAAGTCTAAAATATTTAAATAGATTTTTTAATATAACAACCTGAACAACCATTTTGAGATTTAGCGCATCGTTTGGCAATTTGAGGCCTTGAGTAGTTTCATTTGATCTATTGTGACTTGTACGTGTAGTCGGATTTGAATTTCGGGAAGTCTAGAGTTGATTTGGAAGGAGAATTCTCAATCGGAAGCATTAAGTTGAAAGAATTGACAGATGTTTGACTTTTGAGTAAACGACCTCGGAATTGGGATTTAAAGGTTCCAATAGGTTCGTATGGTGATTTTTGACTTTGACATATGTTCGGGTTGAGTATCGGGTGGTCCGAGAGCATTTCGGTGCTAATTGTGGAATGTTAACCTTTTGAAGATTTTAGAATCTCCTAAGTTTGGTATGAAGTGGACTTTGGGGTTATCGATGTCTGTTGGGGTTCCGACCTTTAGTATAGGTTTGTATAGTTATTATTGACTTGCACGTAAAGTATGACGTCATTCCAGGATATTTAAGTGTAATCCATATGCGTTAGGTGAAGTTTGATAGAAAGGTTTTGATCGTCGATTCATAGTTTAGATGTTGGTATGGGTGATTTGAGGCTTCAAGTAGTTCTGTGTTATTTTCTCAGGACTTGTTGGTATATTCCGATGGGGTCCCGAGGGGCTCGGGCGAGTTTCGAACTTAGTTTGGATCACTTGGAACCTATTGGTTAATGTTGGTTTTTGCCAAGTCCTGGTGTGACCGCACCTGCAGAAATTTGGGCTCACGTGTGAAGCCCGTGAAGCGGAAGCTGTAGCATAGAAGCCCAACAGGGAGCTGGGAGCAGGAGATCATAGATGTGGAGTTTGATCACATATGTGAAAGTGTTGAAGCAGAACGTTGGGCGCAAAAGCGGGATTCAGGGAAGGAGTAGAACAGGCTCGCACATGCGATGTCGTAGAAGCGAAGAATGTTTGTGTAGGTGTGAGGTATTAGGATTAGGTGATTTTCCGAAGAAGTGGAGGTGTGGTTGCAAAAGTGATGGCGCAGGTGCGGTATTTTGGTTCGAAGATGCGAGGAATGTTGGGCAGACCCTATTTATTCGAGGGTTGAGTATTTTATTCATATTTTGAGCTATGGAGCTTGGATTTGGGGAGGCTTTGGAGTGCCATTTTCATCATGTAACATGAGGCAAGTGATTCCCACCTATTGCAAATTCAATACATGGTTTATATATGGATTTAAACATGGAAAGTTACGAAAATTGTGACATTTTGGTAGAAAAACTAAAACTTGGTATCTTTTGGATTTTTACCACGAAATTTGACATGTAATAAGGGATAAATTATTTATTTGAGTTTGTGGTGCTATGTGTAATGTTTATCTTCTAAATGATTTGAAATTCTAGCATGTGGGCCCGAGGGTTGACTTCGAGACGCAGAGTTGGGAAATAATTTTTTAATTAAGATTATTAGGGTATATTATGATGGATTTGCACGTTGTTTGATTAGTTCGGGTTGATGGGCATTGGTTTGAAGCATTAGGGAGGTGTTGTAGCCGGTTATGGAACTTTAGAGCAAGGTAAGTCTCTTGTCTAACTTTGTGAGAGGGAAACTACCCCTTAGGTGATGTATTTAATGTGTGTTACTTGTTTTGGGGGATATGTGCGCACGAGGAGACGGATGTCACGACCCAAATTTTCCTCTGTATGATGTCGTGATGGCACCTAATCTTAGGGACTAGGTAAGCCTAACATTAACTGAAATAATAACAATATTTGAACTAACGTCTGACAAATACAAAATAGTAATCTCTATACAAAACTTACAATCCCAAAACCAGTAGTACAAGTCATAAGCTCGCTAAGCTGCTAGAAAAAAAAACTCTAACTACAATTGTTTCGAAATAGAGATAAAATAGTGAAAGTATAACATCAAAAGGTGACTCTGAAGCCTACGAACGCAGGAGCAGGTTTACCTTGAGTCTCCACATCTAACGGGCCGGGCCCGGGCCAAACGGGCCAAGTGGGCCGGGCTAAGCGGGTCCGGGCTATGCGGGCCTGGGTTATGCGGGCCCGGGCTAAACGGTACCGGGCCAAACGGGCTATATGTGTGGAACCGGCCCCCTACGGGCCTAAGCCCACATGGGCCCGGGCTAAGAGGGCCGGGCCCACGGGCCAAACGGGCCTAAACGGGTCCGGACTATTTTTTTTTTAATTTTTTTTATGTAAGGCAATTTCTTGTAAATCTTGTATAAGTGTATTATATAAGTGTTATTCTAGAGTTACAAAATTTTTGTTATGTAATTATATTATATTATCTAAGACAATTTATTGTAAATTATATTATATAACTATTAGATATGTATTGTAA
>ML394876.1:38570-264583 GCA_005239525.1 Nicotiana knightiana | reverse complement strand
TTTTGTGAGTAAAAATGAAAGAATGAGGGGGTATTTATAGTTGAGAAAAGGGAAAAAGTGTAATTATAAAAAGTTTGGGGTTAAAACAAAGTTTGGGGGCCAAATGGCTAATTTTTAAACATGCCAAATAGCTCTTTTGAGGCTCCAACGGCTAGATTTTAAAAATCTGGCCATTGGCTATTTTTTTTAAAATTATTTATTTTTTTTAATTTTTACCGTTGGGCCCGCTTGGCCCGGCCAAGTCCCGCCTGCCGGGCCCGGGCTAAATGGGCCCGGGCTCACGGGTCCAAACCTTAGAACCGGCCCCCCACGGGTCTAAAGCCCCCCAAGCCCAGACCCCCCACGGGCCGGTCCGTTTAGCCCGCTAGCCTGCGGGCCCGGGTCGGTCCCGGGTCGGTCCCGGGTCGGGCCCGGCCCACCTGCCACCCTTATAGCTAGCTAGCGATCGACGGACTCCGTAATACATGGATCTGCAGAAAAATATGCATAAATGTAGTATGAGCACACAACAACAGTACCCATTAAGTATCAAGGCTAACCTTAGAGGAGTAGTGACGAGGGACAGTCAAGACACTGTCACGACCCCAAATCCTAAATCGGTCGTGATGGCGCCTATCGTGGAACTAGCCTAGCCAATAATCACATAATTGCAGTTTCTTTCCCAAATCCCAAAATTTTTCAAACATTTCATAAAATATATAGAATTACTAAATCCATTAGGCGAATAAACAGTTAAACAGTCTAACCATCCCCAAAACCCGGAGTCAACATGTCATGAGCATCTAGGAAATATGCCAAAAGGTATACTTTTATAATACAAAACCTCCGAACGAATAACTAGATACAACATAAGAAGGGAAAATAGAGATGCTGCGGATGCTGGACAGCTACCTCTATGTCCCGAACTCTGGCTCCGCATAGAATAGATGGCTAACGCTCGGTATCAGCACCTATATCTGCACACCTGAGTGCAGGGAGTAATGTGAGTACGCCAACTCAGTAGTTGATGCGTGGCTAGAATTCATGATTTTAAGCATTATATACCTTGCATTTTATGTGTTTTAATGATAAAATACACGTCGTATGTGCCTAATGGGGTTTATTTTATGTGTAGGTGAATTGGAAATGGAAACGGGGCTAAACGGATGCAAATACGTCGAAAACTACGCGAAAGGGGACACCCGGGCGATAGCCGGGCGTTGGAGCCAAACAGCCTGACTCNCTTTGAGATGTTTAGGGTTCATTCTAAACATATAAATAGACCCAAAAACATCACATTGAGGGGGAATTCGTTTGGGAACTTTGGACGGAGGAACACACCACGTTGAATGAGGATTCTACTTAGTTTTTCTTCTCTTTTCTTAGTTTTATAGTTTATTAGTTCTAGAGTCTTGGGTGTTACATGAACGTTTTAGTTGAAGCTTGAATTATTCTTATTGTTTTATCTTAATTGGTTTGTTTATTCAATCTTGTGCTTAATTATTCAATTGCTTGATCACCAATCGAAGACTATCTACGAATCTAGGGTTATACTTGGGAGAGGGAATTCTAGATTGCATATAAGATTGGGTAGAGCAAGATCTTAACTCTTCAGGGGAGCGGATTTGCGATTAGGATAGGAATATACCTAATCGCCTTGCTTGATTACTATACGGGAATTATTAATGCGTTCTCGTTAATCCTGATTCCATAGGAATATAGGCATTAGGTTAACTTGAATAGGCGAGTTGTACTTTGGGAGAAGGCAACGAGCAAGATTAACCTCGTCAATCAATAAACCTGATTAGAGGATTTAGGTCGAAAACTCAACATGATTGTTTAACAACCCATAACTCTAGAATATCAAATTACATTGAATTAGTCTTTAAGTTAGTAATCTCGTTAATCTCTTTAATATCTTTAATCTCTTAATTTACTACTTTAGATTGATTTTAGTAATATATTTGTTTGAGTTTAATTTAGTTGATAGTCAATCACAAGTCCCTGTGGGTACGATATCTGGACTTAAAATCCTATATTACTTGTCGACCACGTACACTTGCGTGTGCATTGGGAAATCAACCAACAGTAGTAATGAAAATAAATCAAGTCTAAGCGGCAAGAAACACATAAAATCAATAACATCCATTCACAATATGTACAACCTTTCTTTTCAACAGTATATACATAGATATATGAAATCAACATGCCTTAAAAGCCAACTTCAGTAAAATCCTTTGAAAAATGTGTTTTCCAACAATTTCCGAAATAAAAATAACCGAAGGATTTAGTATAAAATGAAATAAATCATAAGTAGCCCCTAGGGCAAAAACATCAATCATAAATCGCTTCTCGGGCAGAGCATCACTCAGCACCTCACAGCCACTCAGTATCAGCACATCGGGCAACCTCACTATCACTCCTTCCTCCCAATCACTCGTCACTCGGCACTCGGCACTCGCACTCAGTAGGTGCATGCGCTCACTCGGGGTGTGTACACACTCCGGAGGGGCTCCTTCAGCCCAAGCGCTAATATCAAGACACCTCGTGGCGTATCATATCCTCATAGTCAGGCCCTCGTCCTCACTCAGTCAGAACCTCTCAAAAGCCCCTCGGGCGTATTAGTAAAATGGGGTACTCGACCCAAAACATCATTTTATATCTTAAAATAGTGTAAACCAGGATGAGTTTCGAAAACAGTAAGCACAATATGACTGAGTGTAAATCATAATTCAACAGTGAGGAAATAGCAGTAAAAAGCCCCCAAGGGGTCTAAACAAGTCGGCACGAGGCCCCAAACACGGCTTATAGCTCAAATATAGCAATAGTCTTTAGAACACAATTTAACATATGATTTAGAGAAAAATACGCAACTCAATAGTTGCCGCGGAAAGGACCAAGTCCAATCCAAAAATTAGTGCGCGCCACATACTCGTCATCCGACATGTGCGCCATTCCAAGAGAAACAGAGAGAAATATGAAGGCCGGGGTTTCATACACTCATGACAAGATTTATAGTCATTACTTACCTTTATCGGGCCACAATACTAATCCGCGATGCTCTTGCCCCTCGAATTGGCTCCCGATATCTCCGAATCTAACTAAAACCAGATTAACATCATCAATATACGCTAAAGGAACACAACCCAATCGAAAACTATCAATTTAGAAAAAATTCGCGAAATTCGGCCAAACCTGAGCCCCGGGCCCACATCTCGGAATTTCATAAAATTTACATCACTAGAATCCTCATCCTCCCACGATTCTATACATACCAAAAACACCAGAATCAGACCACAATTGCCCACTCAAATCACCAGAAGAATTTCCAAATCTTTCCTCTCTTTCTTCCCAACTTTCCTACTTAACTTCTTAAAATATCAAGCCTAATCCATAACAAAATCACATAGAAACGAGTTTTAAAATCCGGGAACTTACCTCCACTGAAGACCTTCAAATTCCCCTTCATTTTCTCTCAAACAAGCTCAACCCGCATGCAACAATGGAAGAAATGACCAAAATTTTGCGGAGGCACCTATTTATATTTTCATTCCAGTTAATCCACACTTGCGGAGCATTCCTTGCACCTGCGGACCCGCACCTGCGGTCCCAGGTGCGCACCTACGAAAACCTACTAACAGTCCAAACTTCGCACCTGCGAGCCCTCTTCTGCACCCACGGCTTCGCAGGTGCGACCCATGCCTCGCACCTGCGGATTCCTCCATCCTGGCCTCTTTTCGCGCATGCGCAAGGTTTCCTTGCACCTGCGGCTCCCCATCCACAGGTGCGGCCACACCAGAAGATTCACACCAGCAGCTGTTTGCTGCAAATTTCCTAAGTCCAAACCTCTGCAAACCATCCGGAACCAATCCCGAGCCCCTCGGGGCCCAAACCAAACATAACAACACACCCCATAGCTCATCCAAACTTAGTCGAGCCTTCGAAACACCAAAAACAACACGAAAACAAAAAAATTACACCAAATTAAAGGCTATGAACTTTGAAATTTCTAAGTTTCGCCAATGATGCCGAAACCAACCAAAACACATTCGATTGACCTGAAATTTTGCACACACATCCAAAATGACATTACGAATCTTCTCCAACTTCCGGAATTCCATTCCGACCCGGATAGCCTATTTTCCACTGCCGACCGGAAATCGCCAAAAACTAACTTTCACCAATTCAAGCCTAATTCTACACCGGACATCAAAACTTCATTCCGAACACACTCCTAAGTCCCAAATCACCTAACGAAGCTATCCGAAGCATAAAATCCACATTCCAAGGTCGTTTACCAACAAGTCAACTCCCGGTTGACTTTTTCAACTATTAAGCTAATCTAAGAGACTAAGTGTCTCAATTCTCACCACGACCACTCCAAACCCGAACCAACCGACCCAACACAACATAAATAGGCTAAGCAACATACGATAAAGCAAAAACAAGGGAAACGGGGCTGATCTCACGGAATGACCGGCCGAGTCGTTACATCCTCCCCCTCTTAAACAATTGTTTGTCCTCGAACGGGTCTAGAAACATACCTGGAGTCTCGAATAAGTGAGGATATCTGCTCAACATCTCCCGCTCGATCTCCCAGGTGGCATCCTCCACCGGCTGTCTCCTCTACTGAACCTTAACTTAAGCTATATCCTTAGACCTCAGCTTTCTGACCTGACGACCCAAAATAGCCACTGGCTCTACCTCATATGACATCTCACCCTCGAGCTGAACCGTGTTGAAGTCCAAAACATGAGACGGGTCACCAACATAGTTCCGGAGCATCGAAACATGGAACACCGGATGAATACTCGATAAGCTGGGAGGCATTGCAAGTCTATAAGCCACCTCCCCAATCCTCTGAAGCACCTCAAATGGCCCATTGAACCTGGGACTCAGTTTTCCCCTCTTCCCGAACCTCATAACACCCTTCATGGGTGACACCTTCAACAACACCTTCTCCCCAACCATGAAAGACACATCTCGGATCTTCCAGTCCGCATAACTCTTCTGCCTAGACTGCACCGTGCGAAGCTACTCCTGAATCAACTTCTCCTTACCCGACGTATCCTGAACCAGATTTGTGCACAATAGCCTAGCCTCGCCAGGCTCAAACCAACCAACCGGAGATTTGCACCTCCTACCATATAAAACCTTATACGGATCCATCTGGATACTCGACTGATAACTATTATTATATGCAAACTCCATGAGTGGCAAAAACTGGTCCCATGAACCCCCAAAATCGATGACACATGCATGCAACATATCCTCCAAAATTTGAATAGTACGCTCCGACTTCCCGTCGGTCTGAGGATGAAACGATGTGGTCAACTCGACCTGAGTACCCAACTCTCTCTGTACGGCTCTTCAAAACTGAGATGTGAACTGAGTATCTCTATCGGAAATGATAGAAACTGGAACCCCATGCAATCTGACAATCTCCCTGATATAAATCTCAGCTAACCTCTCTGAAGAACAAGCAGTACCAACAGGAATGAAGTGCGCAGACTTGGTCAGCCGATCAACAATAATCCATATAGCATCAAACCTCCTCGAAGTCCATGGGAGCCCAACTACCAAGTCCATGGTGATCCGCTCCCACTTACACTCCGGAATATCTAATCTCTGAAGCAATCCACCTGGTCTCTGGTGCTCATGCTTGACCTGCGACAGTTGAGACACCGAGCCACGAACCCAACAATATCCCTCTTCATCCGCCTCCACCAATAATGCTGCCTCAGATCCTGATACATCTTCGTGGCACCCAGATGGATGGAATACCGTGAACTATGGGCCTCAGCTAGAATCAAATCTCGAAGTCCATCCATATTGGGCACGCAAATACGGCCCTGCATCCTTATGACCCCATCATCACCAATAACCACATCCCTGGCATCACCGCAACGTACCCTGTCCTGAAGAACGATCAAAAGTGGATCATCATATTGTCGTGCTCTAATCTGATCATAAAGAGAAGACCTGGAGGCTACACAAGTCATTGCCCGCTGAGGCACTGATAGATCCAATGTCACCAACTGACCCGCTAAAGCTTGAATATAAAAGTTCTAATGGCCGTTCTACTAGTGGAAGGTAGGCTAGACTCCCCAAACTCTCCGCTCTGCGACTCAGGGCATCGGCCACTACATTGGCCTTCCCGGGATGATATAAAATAGTGAGGTCGTTGTCCTTGAGAAGCTCCAACCACCTCCTCTGATGCAAATTTAGATCCTTCTACTTAAGCAGATGCTGCAAACTACGGTGATCAGTGAAAATCTCACAATGCACCCCATAAAAATAATGACGCCAAATCTTCAAGGCGTGGACAATAGTTGCTAGCTCAAGGTCGTGCACTGGATAATTCTTCTCGTACACCTTCATCTGTCTGGACGCGTAGGCAATCACCCTACCATCCTGCATCAAAACCACTCTAAGGCCAACTCTCGAGGCATCACAGTAAACTGTATAAGAACCTGAACTCGTAGGCAAAATCAATACCGGAGATGTAGTCAAAGCTGACTTGAGCTTCTAAAAGCTCTTCTCACACTCCTCAGTCCACCTGAATTGAGCACCCTTCTGGGTCAGTCTGGTCATATGTGTTGCAATAGATGAAAACCCCTCTACTATAACAGGCTATCGGGGTTAGAATAGAATTCTGGAAGTTGGAGAAGATTTGTAATGTCATTTTGGATATATGTGCAAAATTTCAGGTCAATCATATGTGTTTTGGTTGGTTTCGACATCATTGGAGAAACATAGAAATTTCAAAGTTCGTAGGCTTGAATTTGATGGAATTTTTGTGTTTTCGTGTTGTTTCTGGTGTTTTGAAGGCTCACCTAATTTTGAATGATGCTATGAGGTGTGTTGGTATGTTTGGTTGGGGACCCGAGGGGCTCGGGATTGATTCCGGATGGTTAGCATAGGTTTGGACTTAGGAAATTTGCACCAAACAACTGCAGGTGTGGCCGCAGGTGCGAGGAAACCCAGGTGTGGAAAGAGGCCAGGATGGAGGAATCCGCAGGTGAGAGGCATGGGTCGCACCTGTGAAGCCGCAGATACAGAAGAGGGCTCGAAGGTGCGAAGTTTGGACTGTTAGTGGGTTTTCGCAGGTGCGCACCTGGGACCGCAGGTGCGAAGAATGGTTCGCAGGTGCGGATTAACTGTACTAAAAATATAAATAGGTGCATCCGCAAAATTTTGGTCATTTCTTCCATTGTTGCATGCAGTTTGAGCTTGTTTTAGAGCAAATTGAAGGGGGAATTCGAACGTCTTCAGTGGAGGTAGGTTCCCGGATTGTAAAAATCGTTTCTATGTTATTTTTTTATGTATTAGGCTTGAAATTTGAAGAATTTAAGTAGGAAAGTTGGGAAGAATGTGAGGAAAGATTTGGAAATTCTTTTAGGCTATAAGCCGTGTTTGGGGCCTCGTGCCGACTTGTTTAGACCCCTTGTGGGATTTTTACTACTATTTCCTCACTGTTGAATTATGATTTACACTCAGTCATATCGTGCTTACTGTTTTCGAAACTCAGCCTGGTTTACACTATTTTAAGATATATACTGATGTTTTGGGTCGAGTACCCTGTTTTACTAATACGCCCGAGGGGCTTTTGAGAGGTTCTGACTAAGTGAGGCCAGGGGTCTGATTGTGAGGATATGGTACGCCACGAGGTTGCTTGATATTAGCGCTTGGGCTAAAGGAGCCCCTCCGGAGTCTGTACACCACCCTAGTGAGCGTAGGTACCTACTGAGTGCGAGTGCCCGGTGCCGAGTGACGAGTGATTGGGAGGCATAAGTGATAGTGAGGTTGCCCGAGGGGCTGATAATGAATGGCTGTGAGGTGCTGAGTGATGCTCTGCCCGAGGGGCGATTTATGCTTCATGTTTTTTCCCGAGGGGCTACTTATGATTTATTTCATTTTATACTAAATCCTTAGGTTATTTTTATTTCAAAAATTGTTGGAAAACATATTTTTCAAAGGATTTTACTGAAGTTGGTTTTAAGGCATGTTGGCCCCAATTGTTATTTCATACTCGGCACTTGGCCCCATTTCATAATTCAGGTCCTTTCCGCATTTTACACATCGATACCACTTTCATCAACAAGTAACTCAGTTCAAGCATGCCAAGTACACATAAGAGCAAACACGAATAATGGGAATATAGAGCATTTCACATTCTTCGGAAATTTAACACATTTTCTTATAACACAAATACTTTACCAAATAACAACACAGCATCAGCGGAGCAGTGAAATTCATATAACACATAAGGTCTTATCACACGAATACGTTTGAAACATCATTTCTTTTATCACTCACGGTTAACACTTACACCAATTGTGAGGGAGCCTCATGGAGGTTCTATTTCCAAGAAGAAGTGGTTTTAGCCATACATACCTCAAAGAGCTTTTAGGCAAATTTCACTTTTAGAAGTTATCTTAAATAGTTGAGTCGAGGCTCGTCTCGTAATCTATTACAAATATATATTTTCTCATTTCATAGGCCTCGCTAGGCACAAGTATATATGTTATCCACACTCTTTTTCCCCAATTTATTTAATTTGTTTTCAAGTATCTTTATAGTTTATCATCGACTAAGCACACTCAATCAAGACATTTCGTATACATATTGGCAAGTAGGAGTATTGAGCACATCGAGTCTTCTTCACCTAATTAGTATACCAGTTTTCATTAAAATTACCACTCGATACTATGCCATATTAATAACCAATCCTTACTTTAAACATCTATTACTCAATATAAGGCTCATTTGAAATAATCATGTTTATGAGTCTATAGGGGGTAACCCGGAACGAAGAGATTTGGGATTTGGGGCCGGTAAGACTTAAACATGCGTAAACAATATGGAATTCAATTCCGAGAGATAAACTTTAGCCAACATACCTTGCTTGAGCTTTTCTTTAAATTACTACAACGTTCCGGAAATCCTAGCAATCCCCAATCTATTTCGAGATATAACAAAATTGAACACAAATTTGTAAAATACTCATAGTCTTCGCTCGTTTGAGCATCCCATCAAACACTAGGTGTGCATTAAGTCTTTAAGGTCCCTTTATAGAGGATTTCATCAACCTTCAACCCATCCTTAAACATTTTTAGTTCAACAATGTTCCTACACCCGTTGATAACACATGCAAGCAAGATAACAACTCCAATACCCACAAACTTTCTTGATAATTACCTATCTTTAGCTAAATTTCAAAATTAGAGGTTAGGGTGTATAATCTTACCTCAAGGATGAAGATCTTGTGTGTTTTCCTTGTTAATCTTCAAAGATTTGTGTAAGAATTGAAGAATGCTTTAATGAATATCACTTCCTCACTCTAGGGCTCCCCCTCTCACTCTAAAACATCAGATGTTTTGCTAAAAAATGACCCATTGCGTGTATTTAATGAAGTTGCGTTGGGTTATAAAGATAGAAGAATGGATAGTCCAAAATTTCTTGACCGGGCTACAGACATGGAGTCGCCAGCCTGGCTTTAGCCTGGCGTCGCCAGCCTAAAGCCTGGTCCAGCCTGGTCTATCCATGACGAAAAATCTGAACTCCCCCGCGCATTGTTCAACCCAAAAACTCCGAAAATACAATGCCTTAGCCTACCTTGACACCACAAAACCTTAAATTACATAGTGAATTTTTTCGGGGCCTTATATAAATGGAAACAACAACAATACACGGGAACACAACTAGTAAATAAACTCAAGAGCTTTAGAACACAAGGAAGCGGTAGAACGAGCTCACAAGAATAAACACAATAGATAATACTAGTCTCAATAAGAATAACTCAACAAAGTACAAATAATAAGTAACAAATGATTCCATAAAAGTACAATTCGACAACAAGGGATATAACATGAGTCAATAATTCCAAATAAGGTTAAGTCAACTACGCTAACGGATAACTAACTTCATTTAGGGTTGAGCAATTACGAAATCAACACAACAACTTCAATTAAGGATGAGCACCGGAAAAGATAATCCTAACTTCAATTAAGGATAGGCAATTACAAAAGCAATAATAATAATTTCAATTAACGATGAATAATTAAGGAATGATAGCATGGCAATTGAAGTGGCGACAACTTTAGTTAAGGCACACAAGAGTCAAATAGGCAATAAGAGTGGAACATGAAGCAATTAATTCCAAATTAAGACACATATAGGTGAAAATAATAAATGAGGAATTTAGCATTAGAAAGAAACTTAATATATAATGATCAAAACGATCTAAGAACCCTAAAAGGTCAACTTTCCACAAATAAGCATGAAAAAATACTCGTTACCTTGCGTACGCGGACATCACATGACACAATTTGTACCAAAGACTCAAATCCTAAGGGGTAGTTCCCCCACAAAAAGTTAGGCAACATACTTACCTCAAAGAAGATAGACCGTTACTCTAAAATGAACTTCTCGAGTGAAATAAACTCCATACGGCCAAAAACTAGCCAAAATAACTTCAAATCATAAATAAAACTCATAAGAAACAATCCCGGATAATTAAGTCTCGATCTTTAACAAAACTGAAATGCCAACCCAAAAGTCATCCTTCAGGCCCGTACCTCGAAACCTGATAAAATTCACATAACCCGAAAACCCATTCCGTTATAAGTTCAACCGTATCAAAATTATCAAACTGCGGTACCAATTCGTCCCTCAAATTATCATTTTACATTTTGAAAGATTTCTTCAAAAATCCCCATTTTTCCTCAACTCAAAACACTAATTATATGATAAAAATAAAGATAGAATCAAGGAATATAAAAAATCTTGGGTGAAGAAAACTTACCCCAATGATTTCCTTTAAAATCCCATGAAGAATCACTTAAAGACCGAGCTTTACAACTCCAAAAATGATAAAAAGAATGGATAACCCTCGAAATAGAGTACTTTTATATATTGCCCATGTGTTTGTACATACTGATCGCGGAAGGAATAATGTGATCGCGAAGAATAAAATGGATACTGACTCAAAATATACTACACAATCGTGAATGGCTCCATGCAATCACGAAGGAATAAAGAACACTGCCCTACGAAAGGGGGCAACGCGAACGCGGCATGAGAAATGTGAACACAAAGAGGAATTCACTCACACACACGCGATCGCGCATTGAACATGCAAATGCAAAGAAGAAAATATGTAAAGTCAACAAGTATACTACGCAAACGCGGCTAACACTACGCGATCGCGAATTAGGTTATCAGACACCCGAACTTCAACATTCAAAAATATTAGAAAATGGCCCGTAGCCCATCAGAAACATGACCGGGGCCCTCGGTACCCCATCCGAACATACCAATAGGCTCCATAACCGAACACAGACCCACTCGATGTCTCAAATCACATCAAAAAACGTCTAAACTATGAATCGCGCCATGAATCAAACTTATGAAGTTTCAAACCTTCCAACTTCCAAAACTCATGCTGAAACATAGCAAATCAACCCGGAATAACGTCAAATTTTGAATACAAGTCCCAAATGACATACCAGGGCTAATCCAACTTCTTGAATCGCATTCCGACCCCGATATCTTCAAAGTCATCACCCAGTCAAACCTCCCAACCTTCCAAAACTTCAACTTTTCCAACTTCCGCTGAGATGCTTGAAATTAACCTACGGACCTCCAAATCCAAATCCGGACGTACGCTTAAGTCCAAAATCACCATACAAAGCTATTGGAACCATCAAAATCCCATTCCGGAGCTGTTTACACAAAGTCAAATTCTGGTCAACTCTTACCACTTAAGCTTCTAAAATAGAAGTTCTTCTTCCAAATTGACCCCAAATCATCCGAGGACTAAACTCGGCCATACACGCAAGTCATAACATATAATATAAAGCTTGTCGAGACCTTATGCCATCGAACGAGACTTCCATTCTCAAAAAACTGGCTGGGTCCTTACAGACGAGAGTTTGTACGTAGCTAATATCATGTTTATGTCCGGGTAGACTTAGGACCTTATCATGCAAACATTTGTATTATCTGAATGCGACTTGTTAGTTTAATACCTAAAACTTTTAGATAAGATGTAATTAGAGATCATGTTAGATCGAATCTCACTACCTTGATTTGTTGGCAAGATATTCGAAAATTAGTAAAAAGTCATGATTACTTTATGCCCCCATTTTTATATTGCAAACATGTATCTCGTAATTTGATAATTCTCTTCTCTTCTTGGGGATTAGGCTGAACGCCTTGGCAATTTATGTATATATATTGGATGAATTCATGGATCGGGCAGTACGACCTCGACAGTGTATGTACACGACTATATAGATCGGGACAAACGACCTCGGCATAATTTGTGCGTAAAATCGCTAATTATCATAATACCCACGAGATTACCCTTTTAATTAAACTTGGGAATTATGTAATATTCTCTTTATGACCTGAAATCATATATTTAATTGAGGTTTCCTATTGGTTGAGATATTATGTGGCATTTAGGGTCATTTTAACTAACAATATTTGTTAAAGGATTTCGTAATTCTACGGTTCCTATTGGCCCTGTTGTATTTAATGCCTATATGATCCAAGCATTTTATTTAGTGGACCACTAGTAAGTGTCGATGTCAACCCCTCGTTATTACTTCCCCAAAGTTAGGCTAGATCCTTACTGTGTACACGTTGGTTTACGTACTCATGCTACGTGTCACGACCCCAATTTCACTCCATAGGATGTTGTGATGGCACTTAATCTCCAAGACTAGGTAATCCTAACATACATGCGGGATATGACTGAAATAATGATAAAACTCTCAAATACTCAACAACTATTATAAAAGAAAATTTTTAACTCAACATAACAAAACATCCCAAAATCTGGTGATAACAAGTCACAATCTCAACGAATAAGTACTGATAATCCCTATAAAACAGTTTCTATAGCTGGGAAATAAAATGATGTAGGCCAGATAGAGAGTGACTACGAGGCCAGCAGATGTCGGCAGGTATACCTTGAAGTCTCTGAAGTTGAGCTCGTCTCACTGGTGCCTAGACTGATAGGAGGTACCTGGATTTACATAAAAAGATGTACAGAAGTGTAGCATGCATACACCACAACGGTACCCAATAAGTGCCCAGCCCAACCTTGGTAGAGTAGTGACGAGGTCAGGTCAAGGCCTTACTGGAATAAATAAGAAACTGAAGAGGTATATAATAGTGTAATAATGATAACAATGGAAATGAAACAATAAGGAAAAATACAAAGATTAGCTACACTAAACTAAGGTAATAATGCATCACGGAAGAAAACATGGAGTGATATGCAAGGGAAGCAAAGAAACCAAAACACAAGTGGAGTAATAGCAAAGTATCAACAATAATCACTACCGATGCACAATCTAGTAATCTCACATCACAAAACAATTCACAATGTGTCCTTATATCACCGCGTGGGCCTTGCATTTAGTGTTGAATCATTTTTCCTTAAATAGCTTCTCGTATTTTATCCCACCTTATCACAGTGCATGTAACGACTCGGTCAGTCATTTTGAGAATTAATGTTCTGTTCGGTGGCATAAGGTTTCGAGTAGATCCGTATTATGCCTTATGATGGGTGTGCATGGTCGACTTCAGGTTTCGGATGATTCAGGATTGGGTTGGAAAAAGGATTCCTGTTTTCGAAGCTTAAGTGGTAAGAGTTGAACAGAATTTTGCTTTCGTTTAGACGACTCAAAAAATGTGTTTTGGTGATTCCAATTTCTTCGTATAGTGATTTTGGGCTTAGGCGTGTGTCTGGAGTTAGATTTGGAGGTTTGTAGAGTAAATTGTACCACTTAGGCAAAAATTGGATAAGTTGAAGTTTTGGAAAGTTTAGAGGTTTCATCGAGAGTTGGCTTCGGTTATATCAGGTTTGGAATGCGATTCAGAGAGTTGTATTAGCTTCGTTATGTCATTTGGGAATTACGTGCAAAAATTTGACGTCATTTCGGGTTGATTTGACAGGTTTCAGTGCGAGTTTTGGAAGTTGGAAGATTTGAAAGTTCATAAGCTTAATTCGTGGTGCGATTCGTAATTTCGATATTTTTTGATGTGATTTGAGACCTCGAGCGGGTCTGTGCTATGTTATGGAACTTGATGGTATGTTTCGATAGGGTCCCGAGGGACTCGGGTATGTTTCGGATGGGCTTCGTACCATTTCGTCATGTTTAGATTTGCAGGGTTTCTGATGCTCCATGTACTCTGTGAGATCGCGTATATGCTACCGCGATCACGATGTGTTGTGGGAGCTAGGTGTGGTTCCTCTTTGTGTTCTCTGGTAGTCTTACGCGATCGCGTACGATTGAAGTTTCCATCACCGCATTCGCGTCCCCTGTTCCGCGTTCGCGTAGCATATTCTGGCCCCACTATCTGCTTGTTCTTTGCGATCACACCAGTGGGTTCGCGATTGCGTGGTACATGCTTTTGGGAAGTTTCGTTTCTTCTTCACGATCGCATGTTCAATTCTGTGATCGCGATGTACAAATCACTAGGGAATAGAATATATCTTCTAAATCGAGGGTTTGGACATCTTTACAACATCTTGAGTTGTAGACTCAGTTTTAAGCGATTTTTCGTGGGGTTTTCAAGCAATTCATTTGGGTAAGTGTTCTTCACCCAAAATTTAATATATTCCATGATTCTATCTTTATTTTTACCTTATAATTAGTGTTTTGACTTGAGGAAAATGGAAATTTTTAAAGAAATCTTTTAAAATGTAAAATGATGATTTTAAGTATGAATTGATGACGGAAATTGACAATTTTGGTATGGTTGAACTCGTGTCAGAATGGGTGCTCTGGTTTTTGAATTTTATCGGGTTTCGAGGGTGAGAGACAGGGGGTTGATTTTTTATTTTTTGTTAAATATTGAAGCTTTGTTATCCAGAATTGTTTCTTATGAGTTTTAATTTTGAAGTTATTTTGGCTAGAGTTGAGCCGTCCGGAGGTTATTTCACTCGAGAAGCTCATTTTAGAGTAGCAGTCTATCTTCATTGAGGCAAGTATCTTACCTAAATTTGTGTAGGGGAACTACCCATTAGGATTTGAGTCATTGGTGCAAATTGTGTCATGTGAAGCCCGTGTACTCGATGTGACGAGCACGTGCTCGGGCTTAGTTGTGGAAATTTGACCGTTTAAGGCACTTAGATTCTTGTGTTCATTAGATATGAAGTTGCTTTATTATGTTAAATCCCCCATTCACTAAATTCACCTTTACGTGTCTTATTTGGAATTAATTGCTCCATGTTTTACCCTTATTGTCGATTAAGCTCTTATGTGCCATAACTGAAGTTGTTACCTCTTTTATTGCTATGATTTCCATTCTTGTTACGACCCAATTTAGGGCCATGACTGGCACTAAGGGGTAGGATTCCAAAGCAAGCCTTAACGGGAATTTTATTGAAAATCGGGGAGAATTTTCCCTGTTTTAGGATTTATCCAACAATTTATCCTGTCTCAAAATCAACAACAAAACCAACTTATATCAATAAAAGTATCTCCTAATCCTCATCAGCTAATAAAATATTTATCCACCACTATCAATTAATTGAATTATAGCACACTAATACAAAATTAACCTGCAAAATATGATAAGGAAGACTAATAGTAGTTTTAATTCTAAAATAATAAAGGACTCATGACACTAAAAAAATGACTATGGAGCGACTCTAAGAGTTTTAAAGAAAAAAACATAACAAATGAATAAACTCTTCGCCCACGCGAACAAGTGCGGGGCTCACCAGAAATTTGTCAAATCGTGTACTCTAATTAATGAAATCCTCGCTCACGTCAACTGATGTCTTTGTAAAAAAAATTAGCGGGGAGTGAGTCGCTAGCTCAGTGAGTAATAACACTTAACCACAACTGTTTTAAATTGGGGACAAATCAGAAAACATGCTTGTATAATAATAATAATTAGAACCATCATAAAAATAAAATTCCCTCTAAAAACGGTAAATATAATTAGTATATTCACGTGCTTCCTGTGATAAAAATCAATTTAATAAACCTGTATTAAGCTCGGTAAACACTGTCTCATAGAAAATCTTTATATTTGGGAGTATTTCCAAGAAAAGATCATGTAATCGATATCACTGTGTTGACAACTTCATAAAAAGAGTCAAATATAACTATAGGTCCCTACTTGAGGGAAAACTATAACTGCATGCTAGTTCTACCTTCCGACTAGTGAGGGCTATAACTGTACTCGGTAATCGGTAAATACAAGGTGAACCAGGTCTAACGAACCCACTGTTGCTACGGGATCCTTCAAAGTCTCCTCACATTCATGCTTTTCTTTGTAAACAGTAAATATTTACATGGAAGCATTTTCAAAATAGTACAAGGGCGTTTCAATTCTTATCAAATCATGTAATCAAATTTTGGTGAAGGTGTTCATATCTTTAGCAACAGTAAAACATATCTAGTAAGAGTGTGAAGATTACTAGTCAAAGTACTCGTGTTGAAATACCAAACTAGTCGCCTCTAGCGATCTGTACGACTTTCTTCAATCAATTTATAATCACATCAATATCGATCTAGTGTTGTCACGACCCAAAACCTACTAGTCGTAATGGCACCTAATCCAACCCGCTAGGTAAGCCAACAAATATCTATCCAATTCAAATAATTTTAACAAGGCAACTCAACAGAAGTAATTATCTAAATTTTATACATTTCCCAACGACTGGTAGTACAAATCATGAGCTTTTAAGAATAGAGTTTACAAAGTGGAAATGAAATAAATACATAGTCTGTTTGAAAAGTACATAAACAGAACTTTATAATCTAAGGCTTCCCCGAACAACAGAGGCAGCTGCAACAGGGACGTGGGTACATCTTCAAATCCATCAAACAACAAACACACCAACAATTGCAGCCAACATCTGCACGGAATGTGCAGAAGTATAGTATCAGTACAACCGACCCCATGTACTGACTAAGTAACAAACCTAACCTTAGGTTGAAAGCAGTGACGAGCTATCGCAAGGTCAGGTCCAATACCGGTATTCTACAACTGTTCATAATAACATAACACAAGTAGTAAAGGGGCATCTCAGAAGTAAAAGGCTCAACCCATTCACAGTTTCAAAAAAATAGGCATGATTTTAAATATCTTGGTGAAAGTCAATTCTTTGCCGAAAATGCCAAAAATATAGGTAAGTTTGAAAACTGTGATTTTTCTCATAATCCTTTCAACAATAACTAAGAAGTTTCATCTTCTTTACAAATAGAAAGTGCAAAAACACCTCTCTATACCCACATATCAATGTGTGTAAAAAGTCATGAATGACATGATACTATATAACATGAGGAAAATGCATCTTTATGCTTGTATGTCTAATGTGCATATCAAATGCGATGCAACTCGGTGATAAAACCATATGCATGCTCTCAGAGTTATCAATTCACACAATCCTCCCAGTCACTCAGTCCTCACAGTCACTTAGTACTCCAAATCACTTGTCACTCGGCACTCGGCACTCGGCACTCGGTACTCGGCACTCGGCGCACAACACTCGGCACTTGACACTCGCACTCACTAGGTACCTACGCTTACTAGGATGTGTACAGACTCCGGAGGGGCTCTTTCAGCCCAAGCGCCATGTCAAGCCAATCATGGAATAAATCACGCCATAAGCCTCACTCAGAAATACCCTCAGAATCAGGCCCTCAGCCTTACTCATAAATATCTTTACCATCAGGCCCTCAGCCTCACTCATAAATATCCTCACCATCAGGACCTCAGCCTCAGTCAATCATCAATCTCCCCAATCTCTCTCTTAGGCTCACGATGTCATGAAAGTAGCCCCAATATGATGATGTGATGTATAAATAAATAACACTAGATACTGAGACATGATATGCATATGAGTGCGTATGACTGAGTACATAAAACAATGAAAGCATATAACTCCACAGCAGAAATGACCTCAGTGGGTCCCAACAATATTGGCATAAGTCTAAACATGATATCTAGCATGATTGACAGCTCAATTACTATATCACATGGTGGAGAGAGAGATAACAACAAGGTAGGGACACTATAGAGTGCAATAGGAATCTCAGAGTCCCAATTCACTGGGTGCACACCCACACGCCCGTCACTCAGCATGTGCGCCAGCTCAATACCAATCGCATAACACATATTGCGGGGTTTCATACCCTTAACACTAAGTTTAGAATAGTTACTTACCTCGAAAGAGCCAATTCCAATACCGAGCAATCCAAGCGATGCTCTACGTCCATCTCGCGCGTTCCGACCTCCGAACGGCTCGAAACTGACCAACAACAATTCAAATACATCAAATAATGCTAAAGGAACCAATCGCGATAATAAAAGATCAACTCTTGAATAAAAGCCCGAAGTCGGCCGAAAAGCCCAACTCGGGCCCGTATCTTAGAACCCGACAAAACTCACAAAATCCGACAACTCATTCAATTACGAGTCCAACCGTGCTAGTAATACTCAAATTTGACTCCCAATCGGTGTACAAAACTCAAAAATTCATATTATGAAATTTTAGGCCAAAACCCCCAATTTCCTCTTTAAATTCATCAATCAATTGCTAAAAACAAAGATAGATTCGTAATATAAGATAAAAATGAGTAGAGAACACTTACCCAAAGTTGTGTAGAAAATCTCCTCTCCAAAGTTGCCCAATCCAAGCTCCAAAGTCCAAAAATGAAGATAGAAACCAAAGACCTCGAATTATAGGTTCTGCCCAACGATTTCCACATTTGAAGACAATTCGTTGCATCTGCGACCACCGTTTTTGCGAAAAAACACCGCATCTGCGAAAAATGGCCTTGCCCACTGTCACGACCCCAAATCCTAACCGGCCGTGATGGTGCCTATCGTGGAACTAGGCTGGCCGACTACCGCATGTTCGCAATTTCTTTTGAAAATCCCATTCAAGTTTCAAGCATTTCATAAAAATATACAGAAAATAACTTAATATAATAGGCCAACTTTATATAGTACTGCCATCCCCAAAACCCGGAGACAACATGTCATGAGCATCTAAGGAAATAAGCCAAAATAACTATTATAATACAAAACCTTTGAATCAAAGTTAAATACAACAAGAAGGGAAAACAAAGATGCTGCGAACACTGAACAGCTACCTCCATATCCCACAAATCCGGCTCCGCTTCGGAATAAAGACTAATGCTCGATATCTGCTCCTGAATCTGCACACAGAGGTGCAGGGAGTAATGCGAGTACGCCAACTCAGTAATAATGAAAATAAATCAAGTCTAAGTAGCAACGAAACACATAAAATGAATGCCATCAAGTCACAATATACATAGCCTTACTTTCCAATAGTATAACATAGATATACGAAATCATCATGCCTTAAAAATCAACTTCAGAAAAGTCCTTTGAAGAATGCACATTTTTAGCAACTTTAAAACAAAGAATTTGGTATTCAAATAAATGTAGTAAAATCATAAGTATCCCCTCGGGCAAAAACATGTTTCATAATCAGCCCCTCGGGCATGCCTCACAATCCCTCGGCACCTCACAATCACTAAGCACCTCACAGTCACTCATGCCTCCCAATCACTCGTCACTCGCTACTCGGTGTGCTCACTGGGGGTGTGTACAGACTCCGGAGGGGCTCCTTCAGCCCAAGTGCTAACATCACTCAGCACCTCATCATCACTCTTGGCCCTCGTCCACACTCGATAGAACCACTCGAAAGGCCCCTCGGGCGAATTAGTAAAACAGGGTACTCAACCCGAAAACATCATTTTAATGCTCGTGTAGTGTAAATCAGGATGAGTTTCAAATAAAAATAGTATGCACAATGATGCTGAGTAAAATCATCAACAAATAGTGAGGAAAACAACAGGGAAAAGCCCTCAAAGGGTCTAAACAGATCGGCATGAGGCCCCAAACACGGTATAGCCCATATATTTCACAAATCTCTAGAACATAATTTAACATACGGTTTTGAGTAAATATGCAAATCATTAGTTGCCGCAGAGAGGACGTAGTCCAATCCAAAATCAGTACGTGCCACATACTCGTCATCCGGCATGTGCGCCTTGCTAATATCAGTGAGAAAATATGCAGGCCGGGGTTCCATACCCTCAGGACAAGATTTATAACCATTAATTACCTCTACCGGGCCACAACACTAGTCTGCAATGCTCTTTCCCCTCGAATTTGCCCTCGATAGCTCCGAATCTAGCCAAAACCAGTTTAACATCATCAATATATAACCAAGGAACACAACCCGATCAAAAACGATCAAATTACACAAAAATCTCGTAATTCGGCCAAACCCGAGCCCCAGGCCCACGTCTCGGAATTCGATAATTTTTACATCATTAGAAACCTCGTCCTCCCACGATTCTACTTATACCAAAATAATCAAAATCAGATCATAATTGCCTACCCAAAACCTCAAAGGAATTTCCAATTCTCCACCCCCTTCTTCCCAACCTTTTTCTACTAAAATCCTTAAATTTCCAAGCCTAATCTGAACAAAATAGCATAAGAACGATGTTGGCAACCAAAGAACTTACCTTTGCTGAAGAATCTTGAGTTTCCCTATCCAAATCTCCTTCAAATGACTCCTCCAGCATGCAAAATGGTGAAAAATAAGAGAAATTTCGCGGAGGCCTTTATATACTATTTCTGCCTGTCATTTCCGCTCCTGCGAACCATTAGCCGCACCTGCGGTCCCAGGTACGCACCTGCGGAATCTCACTTAACGGGCCAATCCCGCGCCTGCAGCTTCGCAGGTGTGACAAATTCCTCGCACCACCTGCAGAGCCCAGTCCGCTCCTGCGGAACCGCACCTGCGGCTCCCTTTCCGTAGGTTCGAAAACACCCGCAACAGCAACCTGCAGATTTACCAATGTCACTCCAAACTTCCCGTTAACTACCCAAAACCATCCAGAGCTCCTCGGAGCCCCAACCAAACCTACCAACACACCCCATAACATTATTCCAACTTAGTCATGCCTTCGAAACACCAAAAACAACACGAAAACACAAAATTTACATAAAATTCAAGCCTATGAACTTTGAAACTTCCAAATTTTGCCAACTATGCGGTAACAACCCAAAACACCTCCGATTGACCTGAAATTTGGCAGACATATCCAAAGTGACACTACGAACTTGTTCCAACTTCCGGAATTCCATTCCGACCCCGATATCCTATTTTCCACTGCCGACCGGAAATCGCCAAAAACTAACTTTCGCCAATTCAAGCCTAATTATACACCGGACATCACAAAAATATTCTGAACACACTCCTAAGTCCCAAATCACCTAACGAAGCTATCCGAGCCATAAAATCCGCATTCCGAGGTCGTTCACCAATAGGTCAACTCACAGTTGACTTTCTCAACTATTAGGCTACTTTAAAAGGCTAAATGCCTAAACTCCCACCATAACCATTCCGGACCCAAACCAACTGACCCAACACATCAAAAACAGGATAGCGATATATAATAAATGCAGAAATAGGGAAAACGGGGTAAATCTCATGGAACGACCGGCCGGTTCGTTACATCCTCCCCTTCTTAGACAAACGACCGTCCTCGAACAGGTCTAGAAACATACCTGGAGCCTCTTATAACTGAGGATATCTGCCCCGCATCTCCCGCTCGGTCTCCCAGGTGGAATCCTCTACCGGCTTCCCCTTCCACTGAACCTTCACTGAAATTATATCCTTGGACCTCAGCTTCCTAAACTAACGACCCAAAATAGCCACTGGCTCTACCTCATATGACATATCACCCTCGAGCTGAACCGTGGTGATGTCCAGAACATGGGAACGGTCACCAACATACTTCCAGAGCATCGAAACATAGAATACTGGGTGACTACTCGAAAAAATGGGAGGCATAGCAAGCCTATAAGCCACCTCCCCAATCCTCTGAAGCACCTCAAATGGCCCAATGAACCTGGGACTCAGCTTCCCTCTCTTCCCGAATCTCATAACACCCTTCATGGGTGACACCTTCAGCAACACCTTATCCCCAACCATGAAAGACACATCTCGGACCTTCCGGTCCGCATAACTCTTCTGCCTAGACTGCGCCGTGCGAAGCCGCTCCTGAATCAACTTTGCCTTACTCAAAGCATCCTGAACCAAGTCTGTGCCCAATAGCCTAGCCTCGCCTGGATCAAACCAACCAACCGGAGATCTGCACCTCTTACCATACAAAGCCTCATACGGAGACATCTGAATACTTGACTGATAATTGTTATTATATGCAAACTCCGCTAGTGGAAGAAACTGATCCCATGAACCACCAAAGTCAATCACACAAGCACGCAACATATCCTCCAAAATCTGAATGGTACGCTCCGACTGCCCGTCGGTCTGAGGATGAAACGCTGTGCTCAACTCAACCTGAGTACCCAACTCTCTCTACACGGCTCTCCAAAACTGAGATGTGAACTGAGTGCCTCTGTCGGAAATGATAGAAACTGGAACCCCATGCAAACTGACAATCTCCCTAATATAAATCTCAGCTAACCTCTCTGAAGAATAAGTAGTACCAACAAGAATGAAGTGCGCGGACTTGGTCAGCCGGTCCACAATAACCCATATAGCATCAAACCTCGTCGAAGTCCGTGGGAGTCCAACTACGAAGTCCATGGTGATCCGCTCCCACTTCCACTCTGGGATATCAAACCTCTGAAGAAATCCACCTGGTCTCTGGTGCTCATACTTGACCTGCTGACAATTGAGACACCGAGCCACAAACTCCACAATATCCTTCTTCATCCTCCTCCACCAATAATGCTGCCTCAAATCCTGGTACATCTTCGCGGCACCCGGATAGATGGAATACCGCAAACTATGAGCCTCTACTCGAATCAAATCTCAAAGCCCACCTACATTTGGCACACAAATCTGGCCTTGCATCCTCATGACCCCATCATTACCAATAACCACATCCCTGGCATCACCGCGACGGACCCTGTACTGAAGAACAAGCAAATCTGGATCACCATACTGGCGTGCTCTAATCTGATCGTAAAGAGAAGACCTGGAGGCTACATAAGCCAACACCCGCGGGGGCTCTGATAGATCCAATCTCTCCAAATGACCTACTAAGGCCTGAACATCGAGGGCTAATGGCCGCTCTACTACTGTAAGGTAGGCTAAACTCCCCGAACTCTCTGCTCTGCGACGTAAGGCATCGGACACTACATTGGCCTTCCCCGGATGATATAAGATAGTGAGGTCATAATCCTTGAGGAGCTCCAACCGTCTCCTCTGACGGAAATTCAGGTCCTTCTGCCTCAGCAGATACTGCAAATTGCGATGATCAATGAAAATCTCACACTGCACTCCATACAAATAATGCCGCCAAATCTTCAAGGCATGAACAATGGCAGCTAACTCAAGATCGTGCACTGGATAATTCTTCTCGTGCACCTTTAACTGTCTGGATGCGCAGGCAATCACCCTACCGTCCTGCATCAATACCGCTCCCAAGCCAACTCTAGAAGCATCACAATAAACTGTGTAAGAACCCGAACCAGCAGGAAAAACCAGTACTGGAACTGTAGTCAATGCTGACTTGAGCTTCTGAAAGCTCTCCTCACACTCATCAGACCATCTGAATAGAGCACCCTTCTAGGTCAATCTGGTCAAAGGCGAAGCAATAGAAGAGAATCCCTCTACAAAGCGACTGTAATAACCTGCCAAACCAAGGAAACTCCTAATCTCTGTAGCTGAAGACGGTCTGGGCCAACTCTGCACTGCCTCAATCTTCTTTGGATCAACCTGAATACCCTCACTAGACACCACGTGCCCCAAGAAAGCTACCGAACCAAGCCAAAGCTCACACTTGCAGAATTTCGCATAGAGCTTCTCCTCCCTCAACCTCTATAACACAAGTCTCAAATGCTGAGCATGCTCCTCCTGGCTACGAGAATAAACCAGGATGTCTTCAATGAACACAATAACGAAGGAATCAAGATAAGGCTGAAACACACTATTCATCAATTGCATGAACGCAACTGGGGCATTGGTCAGCCCAGACGACATAACCAAGGACTCATAATGACCATATCTGGTCATGAAAACAGACTTCAGAATATCAGAATACCGAATCCTCAACTAATGATACCCAGATCTCAAATCAATCTTGGAAAACACTCTGGCTCCCTGAAGCTGGTCAAACAAATCATCAATGCGGGGCAAGGGATACCGGTTCTTCACCGTAACCCTATTCAACTGCCAATAGTCAATACACATACGCATGGACCCATCCTTCTTCTTCACGAACAACACTGGTGCACCCCAAGGTGACACACTAGGCCGAATGAACCCCTTATCTTGAAGCTCCTAAAGCTGCTCCTTCAATTCCTTTAGCTCCGCTGGTGCCATATGATATGGTGGAATAGAAATAGGCTGAGTGCCTGGCACCAGGTCAATACAAAAATCAATAACCCTGTCAGGTGGCATGCCTGGCAGGTCTGCGGGAAACACATCCGGAAAGTCACGGACCAGAGGAACTGAGTCAATAGCGGGAGTCTCACAACCGACATCCCTCACAAAGGGCAAATAAGATAAACACTCTTTCTCAACCATGCGCTGAGCCTTCAGGTAAGAAATCACCCTGCTAGGCATATACTTGGAAGAACCTCTCCACCCAACCCTCGGACACCCCGGCATAGCTAAGGTCACGGTCTTAGCGTGACAATCAAGAACAGCATGGCACAGAGATAAACAATCCATGCCCAATATCACGTCAAAATCGACCATGCTGAGTAATAGTAGGCCCACTCGGGTTTCCATACCCCCAATAGATATAATGCACGACCGATACACACGTTCCACAATAACAGTATCGCCCACCGGAGTCGACACATGAACAAAGGCGATTAGAGACTCACGGGGCACACCCAGAATATCGGCAAAATACGAAGAAACATAGGAATATGTGGAACCAGGGTCAAATAAAGCCAAGGCATCACAATAACAGACTGGAACAATACCTGCGATCACGGCATCTGAGGCCATAACATCCGGCTTGGCTGGAAATGCATGCATGCGAACCTGACATCCCTCTGCTCGACCTCCCCCTCTAGGGCGACCTCTGGCTGACTGACCGCCACCTCTGGCTGCCTGGGCGGGTGGTGAAGTGACTGGAGCTGAAGTCGAGGGTTGGCCCCTCTGCTGAGAAGATCGACCGGAACGGTGGGGACACTGCCTCCACCCGTACCCGAACTCTCCGCACTCAAAACAACCACGTGGAGCTGGAGGCGGGGACTGATAGAAACCCCTAGCACCCGTACGGCCACCGGAAGACTCCTGCATAGAAGAACCCTGAACTGGAGGTGCTCGAGCTGCACTCTGAGCTGGGAGGGAACCAAATGAAGTACGGCCTGACTGAGAACCACTGGGACCCTCCCCTGAAGATGCACCACTATATGCTGGACTACTTGACTGAGGAGGCCTGAATGAACGGCCCCTACCCTACTTAAAATGTCCCCTGAAGGGAGCACCACTGGAACTGCCTGAACCACGAGGCCTCTTGGCCTTCCTCTCCTCCCACTCCTGGCGGCGAACAGACTCAATATCTCGAGTTGTGTCAACAACCTACTCGAATGAAGCACCCGATACTCTCTCCCGAGTCATAAATAATCGAAGCTGATAAGAAAGACCATCTACAAACCTCCTCACCCTCTCACTGTCAGTAGGGATAATCTCAGAAGCATGCCTAGCCAACTCGGAGAACCTCATCTCGTACTGAGTAACTGATAACTCTCCCTGGCGCAGCTGCTAAAACTGCCTGCGCTACTCCTCTCTGTGAAACTGAGGAGCATACTTCTCCAAAACGATCGTGGAGAACTGCTGCCAGGTAAGAGGTGCTGAACCAACCAGCCTACGCCTCTCGAAAGACTCCTAACAGGTAAAGGCAGCACCCACAAACTGAAATGTAACAAATGAGACCCCACTGGTCTCCAAAATACCCGCGGTACGCCGTATCCGCTGGCACCTATCTAAAAATCCCTAGGCATCCTCGCCCTCTGTACCGGTGAAAGTCGGAGGCTGAAGTCTGCTGAATCTCTCCAACCTGTGCTGCTTGTCCTCAGGCATAGCAGGGACCACATAATCCTGGACCGGAGCAACTGGCTGATTTGGGGCTGCCCCCGGTGCCTGAATACCCTGTGTAGCCTGCTCCGGTGCCCGGGTAGCTGGAGTCTGGTTGCCTCGACCGCGGCCTCGACGTCTCGCTGGTCTGGCCGGTGACTGGTCACTCTGATCGGTATGGTGTGTCCTCACCATCTATCAGAGAATGAAACAACGTAAGTTCAGATTTCAAGAATCAATATATCAGCACGAAAGACTTCAAGAAAGATAGAAATGTTTCCTAAAGTTCGGCAGCCTCTCGAAGATAAGTACAGACGTCTCTGTACCAATCCGCAAGATCCTACTAAACCTCCTCATGACCGTTGTGTCCTACGTAACCTAGGGCTCTGATACAAAACTGTCACGACCCCATATCCTAACTGGCCGTGATGGCGCCTATCGTGCAACTAGGCTAGCCGGCTACTGCATGTTCGCAATTTCTTTTGAAAATCCCATTCAAGTTTCAAGCATTTCATAAAAATATACAGAAAATTACTTAATATAATAGGCCAATTTTATACAGTACTGCCATCCCCAATACCCGCAGCCAACATGTCATGAGCACCTAAGGAACTAAGCCAAAATAACTATTACAATACAAAACCTTCAAATCAAAGCTAAATACAACAAGAAGGGAAAATAGAGATGCTGCAAACGCTGAACAACTACCTCTATATCCCACAAATCCGGCTCCGCTGCGGAATAAAGACTAATGCTCGATATCTGCTCCTGAATCTGCACACAAAGGTGCAGGGAGTAATGTGAGTACGCCAACTCAGTAGTAATGAAAATAAATCAAGTCTAAGTAGAAAGGAAACACATAAAATGAATGCCATCAAGTCACAATATACAAAACCTTACTTTCCAATAGTATAACATAGATATACGAAATCATCATGCCTTAAAAATCAACTTCAGAAAAGTCCTTTGAAGAATGCACATTTTTAACAACTTTAAAACAAAGAATTTTGTATGCAAATGAATGTAGTAAAATCATAAGTAGCCTCTCGGGCAAAAACATGTTTCATAATCAGCCCCTCGGGCATGCCTCACTATCCCTCATCACCTCACAGTCACTAATGCCTCCCAATCACTCGTCACTTGGCACTCGGTGCGCTCATTGGGGTTGTGTACAGACTCTGGAGGGGCTCCTTCAGCCCAAGCGCTAACATCACTCAGCACCTCACCATCTCTCTTGGCCCTCGGCCACACTCGGTAGAACCACTCGAAAGGCCCCTCTGGGTAATTAGTAAAACAGGGTACTCGACCCGAAAACATCATTTTAATGCTCATGTAGTGTAAATCAGGCTGACTTTCAAAACAATATGCACAATGATGCTGAGTAAAATCATCAACAAATAGTGAGGAAAACAGTAGTAAAAAGCCCTCAGAGGGTCTAAACAGATCGGCACGAGGCCCCAAACACGGCTTATAGCCCAAATATTTAGAACATAATTTAACTTAAGGTTTTGAGTAAATATGCAACTCATTAGTTGCCGCGGAGAGGACGTAGTCCAATCCAAAATCAGTACGTGCCACATACTCGTCATCCGGCATGTGCGACTTTCTAAAATCAGTGAGAAAATATGCAGTCCGGGGTTCCGTAGCCTCAGGACAAGATTTATAACCATTACTTACCTCTACCGGGCCACAACTCTAGTCCGCAATGCTCTTGCCCCTCGAATTTGCCCCCGATAGCCACGAATCTAGCCAAAACCAATTTAACATCATCAATATATAACCAAGGAACACAACCCGATCAAAAACTATCAAATTACACAAAAATCTCGAAATTCGGCCAAACTCAAGCCCCGGGCCCACGTCTCGGAATTCGACAATTTTTACATCATTAGAAACCTCGTCCTCCCACGATTCTACTCATACCATAATCATCAAAATCGGATAACAATTGCCTACCCAAAACCTCAAAAGAATTTCAAATTCTCCACCCCCTTCTTCCCAACCTTTTCCTACTCAAATCCTTAAATTTCCAAGCCTAATCCGAACAAAATAGCATAGGAACGATGTTAGCAACCAAAGAACTTACCTTTGCTGAAGAATCTTGAGTTTCCCTCTCCAAATCGCCTTCAAAGGACTCCTCCCGCATGCAAAATGGTGAAAAATAAGAGAATTTTCGCGGAGGCCTTTATATACTGTTTCTGCCAGTCATTTCCGCTCCTGCGGACCATTAGCCGCACCTGCGGACCCGCACCTGGGGTCCTAGGTGCGCACCTGCAAAATCTCACTTAACGGGCCAATCCAGCGCCTGCGGCCACTTTCCGCACCTGCGGCTTCGCAGGTGCGACAAATTCCTTGCACCTGCGGACCACTCCTCACTCAGCCAAATCTCGCTCCTGCGAAGCCCAGTCTGCTCTTGCGGAACCGCACCTGCGGCTCCCTTTCCGCAGGTGCGAAAACACCAGCAACAACAACCTGCAGATTTACCAAAGTCACTCCAAACTTCCCGTTAACCACCCAAAACCATCCCGAGCCCCTAGGGCCCCAACCAAACCTACCAACACACCCCATAACATTATTCCAACTTAGTCGAGCCTTCGAAACACCAAAAAAAAACACGAAAACACTAGATTTAAATCAAACTCACGCCTACGAACTTTGAAACTTCCAAATTTTGCCGACTACGCCGAAACCAACCAAACCACCTCCGATTGACCTGAAATTTGGCAGACATATCCAAAATGACACTACGAACCTGCTCCAACTTGCGGAATTCCATTCCGACCCCGATAGCCTATTTTCCACTGCCGACCGGAAATCGCCAAAAACTAACTTTCACAAATTCAAGCCTAATTCTACACCGGACATCACAAAAATATTTTGAACACACTCCTAAGTCGCAAATCACCTAACGAAGTTATCCGAGCCATAAAATCCGCATTCCGAGGTCGTTCACCAATAGTTGACTTTCTCAACTATTAGGCTACTTTAAAAGGCTAAATGCCTAAACTCCAACCATAACCATTACGGACCCAAACCAACTGACCCAACACGTCAAAAACAGGATAGCGATATATAACAAATGCAGAAATAGGGAAAACTGGGTAAATCTCAAGGAACGACCAGCCGGGTCGTTACACCCACCTACCACCGCACCTCCGGTATCAAACTCTACATTTGCGAAGACACCCGCACCTGCGCTTCCACTCGACGCACTTGCGAATCTGCACATGCGCCCTTTTTCTCCGCTTCTGCGGGCCTCCTTATCTAGCTCTCATCTCGCATCTGCAACACCTTTATCACTTCTGCGGCCATTGCACCTGCGCAATACCAATCGCAGGTGCGGAACACCAAAAAACCATCAGCTGCAATATTGAAGAAAACTATCCAAAATCTACCCGAAACATGCCCGAGCCCCTCGGGACCCAGTCCAATGATACCCTCAAGTCACATATCCTAACACGAACCTACTCGAGCCTTCAAAACGACGAATCACACCTTGAATAAAAATCTATGAACTTTGAACTCTCAAATTTAAAAAAACACGCGCCGAAACGTATCAAATCATCTCAGAATGAACTCCAAATTTTCAGACAAGTCCCAAATGACATTACGAAACTATTCAAATTCCTGGAACCAAAATCCAAATCTGACATCCTCAAAGTCAACTTTCGGTCAAACTTACCAACTTTCCAAACCTTCCAATTTCAAATTTTTGCCAACTTGTGCTGAAATACTCTAAAACATCCAAATGCAAATCCGGGCATACGCCCAAGTCCAAAATCACCATCCGGACCTAACGGAACCATCAGAAATCCAAATCCGAGGTCAAATACTAAAAGTCAAACTTGGACAAACCTTTCAAATTTAGAGCTTCTAGCTGAGGATCATTCTTCCAAATCAATTCCGAATAAATCCTGAAAGCCAAAACCGACGATTCACATATGTCATAATACTTTGGACGGAGTTACTCATGCCCTCAAACAACCGAGTGAAGTGCAAACGTTCAAAACGACCGGTCGGGTTGTTACATCCTCCCCCACTTAAACATATGTTCGTCCTCGAACGTGCCAATAGTTGTTTCTCAAAACCATCAAACCGCCGCATAACCTTAACATGCACATACCCTGGGGTGATCCCACATCACCCTATCCCATATAGGTCCGATAACATAACATAACTGAAATTTCTCAATTCAACCAAGCCATAAGTCTTACAACCCAATTCCAACATCGGGAATTCTCTATAAGATCAGAATCTCGTATCTTCTCACTATATAAATCTGAACAAGCTGTATCAAACAATATCCGTAATCCAACATACAATCGCATGATATACCTCCTAACTCAAATACTCATAGAAAAAAAAAACGATCATAATAACTAATCAGAACAACCCAATGCCGGTAATAAACCTCTTATGTAACAAAATCTCACTCTAAATCCTGCGTACACTGTTGACAATGAAAGAACAAGCGGAAACTCATAAGCATTCATCAATTCAACAAGTCGTGGAGCTCCCTCTCCTTCAACAAGAACTATAGCCAATTCCTAAGCCGACTTCTGATATTATCCTTCCATATATACCGCAATCAAATCCGATAGCACCCATCCTAGGTCTAACAACTTCATCTCATCGAATACCAACTAACCTACTGGCACGCAACACAAACACTACTCGGAGCCTCAAACCGTGCAATCCATGCGCCAATAAGCAAACATTCAAATAAACTCCATCACGAAAATGACTCAATCAAAAGAACCGTCCCGCAAAATGAACAAGTACCACCACCACAAAAGCTAAGAACCCATCACCCACAGTGGGACCACAACACACAAATCTCACACAAAGGATCATACCTCAATACAACTCCACTACAATGCGTGACCCATCCAAAAGCTGATCCATATTATATACCTCAAGCCACTCTACTCAAAATCACTAACCATGTGAAATTCGATATCAAGCACCCAAATTGTATTTCCATAACTATGGAGAGGCAATGACACAACACCACACAAAATCCCGAAAGAGAATAACCAATACGCCATTAACCAACCAATACCCGACACTCTTCTCGCTCAAATTCCGCTATAGGACCTCAATAGAACCGAACCATATGTGCATATAACCAACGAATCACAATACATCGTAGCATATAAGTGTAACTCACAGATCATTTCAGAACACGAATAAGCTCAACAAAAACTGAATGACACATCCCTCAACAATAGCAGTTCGGAGCCAACCAATCCAACTCGGTGTAGAATACACATCTTAATTTGGCCTACCAATGATCCCCCAGATCGACTCTGGTCACCCACAAATAGATAAGTAACCCTTCGAAAGTCCATAATAACTGAATCATAACACATACTATCACTTAACTAGCTTCGGCCACAACCTCACAACCTCACAACCAACAACTATGAAACAATCGATTCCTGAGAACTACCAGTCTCCAAACTCATAGAACACATGTATCACCATAACTTATCCCAACTCCACCGCCAGAATGTCGAACACTTCTCCAATACACGATCATACCACAAAGAATACCTCTAGAATCCTTCTGTGCCAAAAAGCAACGTTGAATATCCGCAGTCGATCAACAAGGAGAGCGTCACGAAACCAATGAAGTATCTATAAATCAAACACATTTCCCCCTCCGAAATGTATACTCTCATCAAGC
This sequence comes from Nicotiana knightiana, assembly GCA_005239525.1. Lineage (NCBI taxonomy): Eukaryota > Viridiplantae > Streptophyta > Magnoliopsida > Solanales > Solanaceae > Nicotiana > Nicotiana knightiana. The sequence continues at coordinate 232,826 of ML394876.1, read as the reverse complement.
CATACCAACTAGTAACATCATTACCTAGTCATCTGAAACCTTCCCTGCTACCTACAAATTTCATGACCTTCCCTTCAAAACTGAATTGTGACCTAGCACATGCAAATCCCAACCCCACATAACACACCGCATCTACCATGCCATTATATGCAAAATACAAAAACTTCATAGTCCACCCCGAGTCACAAGCAACTACATACTCAAGTAGCCAATAACTTTCCATTTGATCAGATCCAGGAGGAAAAATCACAATACGCAACATGCCCCACACACCCATAGGAACCATACATCTTAAAACATGGTAGAAACCATCAAGAACTCGCCGAAACCCATTTGAACTTAACCAAACCATCAGGACTAAATCCCTCTAACTCAACCAAGCTACGCAGGCCGTCAAAACCCAAGAGTCTCGCCACAAAACACCCGTAGAAACTCACCATGTTATAAGCACCCAAAGAACCGATCATACATATTACCATGAAGATCCAACTTACTAACAAGATGTCCTATTCTCCGAGTTTCATTCCGAATTGCCTTCAAATTGATACTTTTCCTTACTAAAACACCATTATCCTTAACTAATACTTGCCCCAAGAACTCTAGCATAGAATCACACCGCCCTAAGGCTTATAAGCCGTTGAATTCCCTCTTTATGTATCCCAAAAGTAACACACCCCAAATACTTACTCTGAAGAGACTTCCTGCGAGTCTAAAGCCATTACCCATCACCTCCCTGATACTAATATGTAGAATCCCAAGTGATATAAAAATTCCACAAGTCTTGACACCACCCAATGTAAATCTCTGTTTCTAGCCAAATACACACCCTGAAGATTCCCAATTATCACATATAAATCTTGAATCCATTAGAACCATTCTCGAGAGTCATTTACTCTGCTCAAATCTCAATTATACCAACCAAACAGACCGAACGACCTATGCCCCAATAGCACACCAACACCCAAGGGAGTAGCCCACGCTCCTAAACAACCGCGCCATCTCCTACTCCATGCACACTACATCCTTCACAACTAACCACTCAATCATTCCATGATTCACATATACCCATAGAGTGTAATACAACATGTATCCAGAAATTCCCTTACTCGAGTCATCCTCAATCTCAACCACTGTAGTCCTAACTGATTCACCAGTATACCTCAAAACGAAACCAATACAACACATAACTATGCAATCAACCCGTCGATAGCAAACTCGCCCATTCGGCTCAAAGCCAAGGAATAAAGCATCTGATAACTTACAATGGCCACCCCCATACTGGCATAGCACCGCAAAATGATTCAACTAACCCTTTCTAAGCTCATATAACACAAACCACATAGTTTCTTAAAGCATTTGCAATTCTCGCATTCACCCTTGTAACAGTCAAGCCCACTCTCACAAGCGATCCAAACTCAAATTGCAACACACATATTTCACTGGTAAAAGAGAACTCTCTATAAAATAACATATGGATCACAGAACCTCAGGACATTCCGCAGGGGATAACACACCTACTTAGCATCAAACTAACATCTTTTTATACCCTTCCACAACCAAACTATTAAGCAATAACTCAATCTTCCTGAGGCTGAACTCATATCATGTAATGAAAATCTACTTCACTCCTCAACAAAGCAACATGAAAATGATCCTTCAACATGCCCATAACTCGGGACTATATGTCAAATCAAGATGGAAATAAAACACCAAATAGTTCTTTCTATAACTCAAGAAAATCGTTCTCGACACATTCAAATTAGATAAATACATCTCACATTCACAGCATACTCATCACATTGCCATCCTGCAAAAAATTCCACTAATTGGGACAGTACCAGACATATAAATCCACCAGCACGTGCTCACACAATCGAAATCTCTGTAATCACGCCACAGACAAAACCCGGCTTCAAGGCCTCCAGACTGGCCCATCATCAACATGCCAAGATCACATCTCGCGTCTCAACCATGGAAATCACAAGTCGTTGATGCACAACTGATACTGAGCGCTCATGTGCGCACACGAATGCGTGGAAATACAGGTAAGTATGAAAATTGTGATTTTTCTCAAAATCCTTTCAACAATAAGTAAGAAGTTTCATTTTTTGTTTTCCAAATAACGAGTGCCATAAAAAACACCTCTCTATAGCCACATATCAATATGGATAAAAAGTCATGAATGGTGTGATACTATATAGCATGAGAAAAAAATGCACCTCTATGCATTGTATGTCAATTGCGCATGTCAAATGCGATGCAACTTAGTGATAAAACCATATGCAAGCTCTCAAAGCATCAATTCACTCAGTCCTTCTAGCCACTCGGAACTCGCACTTAGTAGGTACATGTGCTCACTAGGGGTGTGTACAGACTCCGGAAGGGCTCCTTCAGCCTGAGCTATATATCAAGCCAATCATGGCATAAATCATTAAACATGTTGTGGCATGCAACCCGATCCCTAAAATAAACATGTTGCGGCGTGCAGCCCTATCCCAAAAATAAACATGTTCCAGCATGCAGCCCGATCCCATAAATATCCTCAAAATCACGCCCTCGACCTCACTCATAAATACCCTCACAATTAGGCCCTCAGCCTTACTCATAAATATCCTTACCATCAGGCCCTCAACCTCACTCATAGATATCCTGACCATGAGGACCTCGGCCTCACTCAATCATCAATCTCTCCAGTCTCTCTCTCTCGAGCTCACAATGTCATGAAACTAGCCCGAATATGATGATGTGGTGTATCAATAAATAACAGTAGAGACTGAGATATGATATGCATATGAGTATGTATGATTAAGTACATAAAACAAGGAAATCATATAACTCCACAGCAGAAATGACCTCAGTGGTTCCCAACAGTATCGGCATAAGTCTGAAAATGATATCTAGCATGAATGATAGCTCAATTACTATATCACATGGTGGAGACACAAATAACAACAATATAGGGCCACTATATAGTATCATCGGAACCTCAGGGTCCCAATTCACAGGGTGCATGCCCACACGCCCGTCACCTAGTATGTGTGTCACCTCAACACCAACCACATAACACGTATTGCGGGGTTTCATACCCTCAAAGAGTTACTTACCTCGAACAAGCCAATTCCAATACCGAGCAAGCCAACCGATGCTCTGGAAAAACCATCTTGCGCGTTCCTACCTCCGAACGGCTCGATACTGACCAACAACAATTCAAATACATCAAACGATGCTAAAGGAACCAATCACGATCATAAAAGATCAACTCTTGTATCAAAGCCCGAAATCGGCCAAAAAGCCCAACCCGGGCTTGCACCTTGGAACCCGACAAAACTCACAAAATCTGACAACCCATTCAATTACGAGTCCAACCATACTAGTTTCACTCAAATCCGACTCCAATTTGATGTTCAATTCTCAAAATTTCATATTATGGAACTCTAGGCCAAAACCCCTAATTTCCTCTTTAAAATTCATCAACCAATTGCCAGAAAATGAAGATAGATTCATGAAATATGATCAAAACCGAGTAGAGAGAACTTACCCCAATCCTTGTAATGACAATTGCTCCAAAAATTGTCTCAATCCGAGACCCACATCTCAAAATATGAGGAAAGACCAAAACCCTCAATTTGTATCCTCTGCCCAGTGCTTCTGCACCTGCGACACATTAGCCGCTTCTGCATCTTCGCTTCAACGACACGAGCTCCGCTTATGCCAACTGATTAGACAACTGACACCTAGCACATGCGAGTTAACATCCGCTTCTGCGCAACCGCATGTGCGGAACCCAACATGCTCCTGCGCTAAATCTCTCCCCTGGTCCTAGATCTTCGCTTCTGCGGGGCCGCATATGCACCCCTATTTGCGCTTCTGTGATCCATTCCAACCAGGCATTCCTTCACTTCTACGATCTGTATGCATTCTTCCGCATCTGCATGCATTATTCCGCAGATGCGAAAACACCAGAATTAGCAGCCTTCAGTAACAACAACATGAAGCAAAATGATCTGAAATCAGATCTGAAACACATCGGGCCCCTCGGGACCCCGTCCAAACATACCAAAAGGCTTCATATCATAACACGAACCTACTCGAGGCATCAAAACACACATAACAACATCGAAAACGACGAATCACACCTCAATTCAAAATCATTGAACTTTGAAACTTCAACTTCAACCGATGCCGAAACCTATCAAGTCACGTTCGATTAGGCCTAAAATTTTGAACATAAGTCATATTTGACCTTACGAACCTACTCCATCTTCCGGAATCGGAATCCAATCCCAATATCAAAATGTCCACTATTGGTCAAAGTTTCCATAATTCTAACTTTTGCCATTTCGAGCCAAAGTTTAGTACCGACCTCCAAATCACAATACGTATGTGCTCCCAAGTCTAGGATCACACAATGAAGCTTATGGAGCCATAATAAATCCAATCTGAGGTCAATTACTCAAAAGTCAAAAACTTGGTGATGCGCTAAAATTACACTTTAAAATAGTGTAAGCGATTGATGTAAATATAGTAACCGAACTAGGTTGGGGTCGAATCCCACAGAGAACAATATGTAGGCGATTAGGAATGTAAGAGAATTATCACTTATCGCGCAATGCTTAACACTTAAATTTTGGTTTAGAAAATATTTATATCTAAATGCAAAAATATAAACTAACCTAGAAAGCAAGTAAAATGTTCAATGGCTACAAGAATGAATGCATTGGGAATTACACTCAAGTAACGATCCAATGTATTTCACGATTTTACAATTATGAGTGAGTTTATGTAAATTAGCCACGGATAATAATTCTTAATTTGCTTCTTCCGAAAACTAACAAGACTTCCTAATTGAATTATTCCTAACCCAATTAATAGATTAAGCACACCTGGATACGGCTAAATTAAAACCTCAAATTCTTGTTATTTAATCTTTCCCAACCCCAAATTATCTTTTCCAAAATTTATTCGGAGTTAATAGGGCGAGTCCGATAAAATGAGGGTTAAAAAACATCAAGTTCTTGATACATCACATCACATATGTGTGCATTCTTCCGCAGATGCGGATACCCGAGAATCAGTAGTCTTCAACAACAACAACATGAAGGAAAATGATCAGAAATAAAATCCGAAACATACCCGGTCTCCTCGGAACCCCGTCCAAACATACCAATAGGTTCCATATCATAACAAGGACCTACTCGAGGCCTCAAAACACACATAACAACATCTAAAGGATGAATCACACCTCAATTAGAAATCAATGAACTTTGAAACTTTAACTTCCACAACTGATGCTGAAACCTATCAAATCACGTCCGGTTGGGCTCAAATTTTTCACACAATTAACATTTGACGTTACGGACCTGCACCGACTTCCGGAATCGAAATTCGACCCCGGTATCAAAAAGTCCACTCCCAGTCAAACTTTCAAAAATACCAACTTTTGCCATTTCGAGCCAAACTTTACTACGGACCTCCAAATAAAAATTTGGACACACTCCTAAGTCTAGCGATTTCAAATCCGAGGTCAGTTACTTAAAAGCCACAAACTTGGTCAAACCTTTAAATTTAAAGATTCTAGTTGAGAATCATTCCTCCGAATAACCTGAAAACCAAAATCGACAATTCAAATAAGTCATAATATATCATACGGGGCTAGTTATGCCCACAAACAACTGAGCGAAGTGAAAATGCTCAAAATGACTGGTCGGGTCGTTACAGTATTAAAAGGGTATCTCAAAAGTAAAAGGCTCAGCCCATTCACAGTTTTAGAAAAATAGGCATGTTTGTCAAATATCTTAGTGAAATTCAATTCTTTGCCGGAAGTGCAAAAAATACAAGTAAGATTTAAAACTTTGATTTTTCTCAAAATCATATCAACAATAAGTAAGAAATTTTATTTTCTTTCCAAATAGCAATTGCAAAAACATGTCTATATACCCACATATCAATGTGTGTAAAAAGTCATGAACGACGTGATACTATATAATGTGAGGAAAATGCATCTTTATGCATGTATGTCAAATGTTCATATCAAATGCGATGCAACTCGATGATAAAACCATATGCATACTCTCAGAGTATCAATTCACTCAGTCCTCCCAGTCACTCAGTCCTCCCAATCACTTGTCACTCAGTAGGTACCTGCGCTCATTGGGGGTGTGTACAGACTCCGGAGGGGCTCCTTCAGCCCATGCGCTATATCAAGTCAATCATGGCATAAAAAAATGGAACATGCTACGGCGTGCAGCCACAATCAGGCCCTCGGCCTCACTCAGTCATCAATCTCTCCAGTGTCTCTCTCTCTGGCTCACAATTTCATGAAAGTAGCCCAAATATGATGGTGTGATGTATGAATAAATAACAGTAGAGATTAAGAAATGATATGCATATGAGTGCATATGATTGAGTAGATAAAATTAAAGCATATAACTCCACAGTAGAAATGACCTCAATGGGTCCCAACAGTATCGACATAAGTCTGAAAATGATTGACAGCTCAATTACTATATCACATGGTGGAGACAAAGATAACAACAAGGTAGGTCCACTATACAGTGCCATGGGAACCTCAGAGTCCCAATTCACATGGCGCACACCCACACGCCCATCACCTAGTATGTGCGTCACCTCAATACCAATCACATAACACATATTGCGGGGTTTCATACCCTCAGCCTTATGTTCAGAAGAGTTACTTACCTCGAACGAGCCAATACCAACGAAGAGCAAGCCAAACGATGCTCCAAGAATGCCATCTCGTACGTCCCGACCTCTGAAGGGCTTGAAACTATCCAACAACATTTCAAATACATCAACAATGCTAAGCGAACCAATCTCTATCGTAGAATATCAAATCTTGAATCAAAGCCTAAAATCGGCCAAAAAGCCCAACCCCGATCGGCACATCGAAACCCTATAAAACTCACAAAAGCCGATAACCCATTCAATTACGAGTCCAACCATACTAGTTTTACTCAAATTCGACTCCAAATCGGTGTTCAAAAATAAAAAAATCATATTATGAAACTTTAGGCCAAAACCCCCAATTTCCTCTTTAAATTCATCAATCAATTGCTAAAAACGAAGATAATTCGTGATATTAGATAAAAATTGAGTAGAGAACACTTACCCAAAGTTGTGTGGAAAATATCCTCTCTAAATTCGCCCATTCCGAGCTCCAAAGTCCAAAAATGAAGATAGAAAACAAATACCTCGAATTATAGGTTCTGCCCAGCGATTTACGCATTTGTAAACAATCCATCGCTTCTGCGGCCACCGCTTTTGCATAAAAACATTGCATATGTGAAAAATGGCCTATCCCAGCAACCCCCGCACCTCCGGTATCAAACTCTGCATCAGCGAAGACTCTCGCACAGGCGGTTCCACTCGACACACCTGCGCATCCGCGCATCCGCACATCCGCCCATTTTCTCTGCTTCTGTGGGCCTCCTCATCCAGCTCTCATCTCGCATATGCGACACCTTTGTCTCTTCTGCGGCCATCTCACCTGCACAATACCAATCGCAGGTGCAGAACACCAGAACCAGCAGCTACAATATTGAATAAAACTATCTGAAATCAATTTGAAACACGCCCGAGCCCCTTGGGACCCCGTCCAATCATACCCACAAGTTACATATCCTAACACGAACGTACTTGAGGCTTCAAAACACACATAAAAATAGTGAAATGATGAATTACACCTTCAATCAAAATCTGTGAACTTTGAACTTCCAAATTTCCAAACACGCGCCCAAACGTATCAAATCATCTCGGAATGAACTTAAAATTTGCACACAAGTCCCAAATGACATTACGAAGCTATTCAATTTCCCGAAACCACAATCCTAATATGACATCCTCAAGGTCAACTTCCGGTCAAGCTTACGAACATTCTAAACCTTCCAATTTCCAATTATTGCCAACTTGTGCCGAAACACTAAACATAAAAATGCAAATCCAGGCGTACACCAGAGTCCAAAATCAGCATCCGGACCTAACGGAACCATCAGAAATCCAAATCTGAGGTCAAATACTAAAAGCCAAACTTGGTCAAACCTTTCCAATTTAGAGCTTCTAGTTGAGGATCATTCTTCCAAATCAATTCCGAATAAATCCTAAAACCAAAACCGACGATTCACATAATTCATAATACTTCATACAGAGCTACTCATGCCCTCAAACAACTGAACGAAGTACAAACATTCAAAACGACCGGTCAGGTCGTTACATGTGTAAATTTCTTTGTTTAAGCAAATTCATAGCTAAATTTAGATTCAGTATCCTTAGAGTTTTATGTTCTACCATAATTTCACTGAATTATATTTATCCATGCTATGAGTAATTCAACTAGTCTATAATCTATCAATTTCATCTTACTTATATACTTATTTTTTCTATTTTCGTTTACCCAAATTATGCCAACTATGTTAATAAATCTAAATCATATAGGATCACTATTGTCAATACTTTCTTTCGTGCCTAACAAAATTGTATACACCCAGAAGATGATCTTAAGCAACTGAAGTAAGAAAGTTTATCCTTTGAATTAAAAAGAATGCCTTCATCAAATTGCATTTGTTTCTATTATTGTTCTCATGTTTAATTCATACTACTACATACAAAGACATTAGGAATTTGATTTGTTTTTTTTAAATCATTACAAAGTGTTCTATCGATACCCATGATTCTTCCACAAAGTGTTAAGAGTTAAGTGAAGCATTACTTAATATTTTCTTGTTTCTAATTATATTAGTCAACCTCACTATGTAACTCAAATTATAAATTTATATACTCTCATATTTGTAAAACAATATATAAGAATACTATATAACCTATTTTCTAAGGTTTGGTTCCAGCCGCTTTATCCTTGTTCTTCTTCTTCTTCTTCTTCCCTTCTTTATGTTTTTTATTCCTTTTACATCGCTTTTGTTGCAGCAACTTAACATTGATTTCCCTTCCTCCAAATCCTTTTTTTTCTTTTCGTTCAATGGGATTTTGCCCATTTTATTAGCCAATTAGGTTTTCCCTTTTTTTTTGTTTTTGTTTCTTTCTTTTCTTGTTATTTTTTTTGGTTATGTTAAAAGACCAAAATACCCTAATTCAAATATGGGTCATTACATCCTTCCTAACTTATGAAATTCGGTCCCCGAATTTACCTAAAATACGTACATGTAGACTTAAACAAATGGGGATACTTCACTTACATATCATTTTCTACTTCCGAGGTAGCTTCTTCAATGGTATGATTTCTCCATAAGACTTTAACGAACACAATTTTTTTTTTTATCGTAGCTTTTTTACTTTCTTATCAACAACAGCCATCGGATTCTCATTGTAAGTCAACTCCTATTCAAGTGGTATAGTTGATTCTTCAAGCACTTGAGATGAGTTTGATATTCATTTTCTTAGCATGGATACGTGAAACACCGGATGAATAAAAAAATAATTCGGGAGGAAGTGCCAAATGATATGCCACAACTCCCACTCAGTCAAGTATTTCGTAAGGACCTACAAACCTTGGGGTCAACTTACCTCTTTTTCCAAATAGCATCACGCCCTTCTTATGAGAGACTCGTTGGAACACTTTGTCCCTAATTGTGAACACTAAATCTCTTCTTCTCTTGTATGCATTAGACTTTTGTCTGCTTTGAGCTGTGAGTAATCTCTACCTAATTAATTGGACCTTGTCAATAGCTTTTTGTACTAAGTCGGGTCCCAATAAGTTAGTCTCACCAGTTATAACCCATTCGTTAAGAGAACGACATTTTCTTCCATATAATGCTTCATATGGTGCCATATGAATACTGGACTGGAAGCTATTATTGTAAGCAAATTCATCTAAAGGTATATAAGCGTCCCAACTATCTCCAACTCAAGAACACAATCTCTCAACATATCCTCCAAGATCTGTATAGCACATTCGAACTTTGCGGTTGCCTGCGATAAAACTAGTACTAAGGTCTACTCGTGTACCCAATATTTCTTGAAAAGGTTTTCAAATCGGGAAGTGAATGTGATCCTCTATCAGAGATGATGGACAACAGAGCTCTATTGAGTCAGATAATTTTTTATTCAAGTATATCAGTGCATATTCGTAAAGAACCGGCCACTCATTTTTAGAATTTAAGATCCGCTCGGTGGCATAATGTCTTGAATAGCTTCATATGCTAATTTTGGACTTAGGCGTGCATACGCATTTCGATTTGGAGGTTAGGGTAATTTGTAGCATTTCAGCGAAAGTTTGAAAAGTTGAGGTTTGGAAGGTTGAAAGGTTTGATCGAGAGTTGACTTCGGTGATATCGGGGTCAGAATATAATTTTGAGATTTGGAACAGCTCCATTATTTCATTTGGAACATGTCTGTAAAATTTGATGCCATTCCGGGTTGGTTTGATAAGTTTCGGCGAAAGTTTTAGAAGTTGGAAGATTAGAAAGTTCATAAGTTCGGTGCGATTCATAGTTTCGACGTTGTTTGATGTCATTTGAAACCTCGAGCGGGTCAGTGTTAGGGTATGGAACTTGTCGGGCACCTATGACACTTTGCAGCGCAGGTGCGGCTCCGCTTCTGCGTGAGCCTAGTCTCTTCTGTGATCCTTGAGTCCTGGGAGCTAGCTTGCTTCTGCAGATGCTTGCATGCAGGTGCGAAGGCTGCTTCTGCAGTTGAGCCCTCGCATCTGCGAAGGAGTCCGCTTCTGCGCTCCTATCAACGCTTCAGCGGCACCGGTGGTGCGACTATATTTTCCATATATGCGGACCTAGGTTGGATAAGTCTAGTTCACAGATGCGAACGTCTGCCCGCAAATGCGATAGTGCAGATGCGCTTATTTGCCCGTAGATGTTGAAGTCCTGGGCAGAATCATATAAGTCGAGGGTTTTGCCATGTTCTTCATATTTTGAGTTTTAGACCTCGATTTTGGGAGTTTCTTTGTGGGTTTTTCAATAAAATCGATTGGGTAAGTGTTCTTCACGTAGAATTTAATATAGCCCATGATTTTATCTTTATTTTTATCATTTAATTTGTGTTTTGAGTTGAGGAAAATGGTGGTTTTTGAAAAAAAATTTCAAAATGAAAAATCATGATTTGAGGGACGAAATGGAATTGGAATTTGATAATTTTAGTATGGTTGAACTCATTTCAGAATGGGTGTTGGATTTTGTGAAATTTTTCGAGTTCCGAGGTGCAGGCCTGGGGGGTCGACTTTTGGACAGATTTTTAGATTTTGATAAAGATTGAGGCTTTATGATCCATAATAGTGTCTAATGAGTTTTATTTGTGATTTGAAGTTATTTTGGTTAGATTTGAGCCATCTGGAGGTCATTTCACCCGAGAAGTTCTTTTTTGATTGTCGGTTTGGCTTATTTTAGGTAAGTATCTTTCCTAACCTTGTGTGGGGGATTTCTCCTTTTTCGAGTCTTCTATGTTGATTGTAGTCCGTGTACGCGGGGTGACGAGTGCGTGCTCGGACTTAGTTATGGAAAATTGTCTTTTTAGGGTTCTTAGGTCCTTATATTCACTAAGTATGAAGTTGTTCATGATATGATTGAGTTCCTATTTACTAGTTTCACCTCTACATGCTTTAATTATAATTAATTGCTTTATGATTCACTCTTATTGCCTATTTAACTCTTATTTGAGTTAACTAAACATGTTTTACCTCTTCTATTGTCATGCTATTTGTTCATAACTGCTCATCTTTATTTTTATTTTATTGTTATCTCATCCTATAATTGTTTAGTCTTAATTGAGGTTAGTATTATCTTTCCGCTGCTTATCCTTAATTGAATTATTGAATATTCTTCGTAATTGCTCAACCTTAAAAGATGTTCAAATATCTTTGTCTTAGTTTACTTGTCTTTATTTGGAATTATTTGACTCTTATTAGCTTCCTTGTTGTTGAATTGTATATTTTGGGATCGTTACTACATATTAGTTTTCCCTTGTTGAGTTGTTCTCTTTACGCCTAGCATTCTTTACTGTGGTTATTCCTTGTGAAATGGTTCTACTGTTTCTTTGTGTTTTAAAGTTCTTGAGTTGATTGACTTGTCGTACTTTGTGTTATTTTCATTGTGGCTATTGAACATGTTGTGGTGATGCACGAAGTTTCTGACGTGCAGTTGTTGATATTATTATGCACGTGTGGCGAGAAAAGGCTGGCTTTCACTTTAATATTGCACACGTGGCGAGACAAGGTGGGCTATGTCAGGGATTGATTTGAGATAGTTTTTGATAGCCTGGGGGCATTCTAGTTGTTGATATTTGTGTAGTGATAAACATACCTATATTAGTTTTATCTTGTGTAAATTGTGAGAGAACATTCTACGTGCTGCCCGTTCTTTTCCTTATGCTTATTTGCTGTTATGGACTATGTTAAGACACTTGCACAAGCATACACGTAGTTAAGCACTCCTATCTGATAAGAGATTTTCTTGATATTGTTGTGTATATATGCACACCCATGTTACCTGCCTTCTAATGTGAAAAATGGCTCTATTGGCACGTGAGTCGTCGGTGCGATTATGAGGTGTAATGAGGGCCCAAGATTCCAAGTGTTCGGGTTCAGGTATTAAGACCCATGAGTTGTGATTCGTTTGAGGTTCGATATCTCGTGGAGTTTGTTGACTAAGACTTGATGTAAAAGCGGTTGTAGTTTCTGAGTTATTAATTGTCCTTGTTGTATACGTGATTCCGGATTTAGGTTGCGTTCCCTTCACCCTTATGTGTCATTTTTTTGGTATTCCGCAGATACTCATTGTTTCCTTTCTTATTGCAATTACTCTATTGTTAGACATATTGCGTAGTCTTTATGTAGATATCATATTCTGCTATCCTATAATTATACTTGTTCAATTTATTAGACCAGTGGGTGTCTTGATTGTTCCTCGTCACCACTCCACCGAGGTTAGTCTTGAGACTTACGGGGCACTGCTGTGGTGTGCTTATACTACACTTCTGTACACTTTTTTTGTACAAATCCAAGTGTTTGCTCATCATTAGCTGTGCAGATTCTTGTTGAGGAGACTCAAAGTAAACCTGTTGCTACATTCGCAGGCTTCGAAGTCACCTTTCTATTTTGCATTCACACTGTTTATCCTTATTTCTAGACCGTTGTATTCATAAGTTTTCTAGAAAATACTTTGTAGAGCTTATGACTTGTACTACCGGTTTTGGGAGCTGTAATTTTTAAAAGAATTCTATTTCACATTGTTAGATGTTATTTCAATAATGTTGTTGTTTCAATTAACATTAGGCTTACCTAGTGCCTAAGACTAGGTGCCATCACAATAGCCAACATAGGGGGAAATGGGTCGTGACAAGTTCGTATCAGAGCTCTAGGTTCATAGGGGCTACGAGTCATAAGCTAGTTTAGTAGAGTCTTGTGGATCGGTACGGAGACGTCTATACATATCTTCGAGAGGCTACAGAGACGTCTATACTTATATTCGAGAGGCTACGGAGATAGTTTAGTAAAGTCTTAATCTCGGAGTTTGAACTTTTATCATTCCATTCTCCCATAGATGGTGAGAACATGAGTTGTAGTTATCGATGACGTTGCTCCAAGAGCAGGTGTCGATAGAGGCAGAGGCAAAGGCCGACGAGGAGTACGTGCCACATCTAGAACACGTACTAGAGCAGCAATTGAGCAACCGCCAGTAGCTCCAGTTGGAGGGCAGGTACCGGAGGCGCCTATTGCTACCCCCAAGAATTAGGAGACTTTAGCATCCTTTTTGAGTATGTTTGGTACCTTGTCTCAGGCGGGTTTGATTCTGGTTGCACCAGCTACTTCACAGGCCGGGGAGGAGCGTAGACTCCTGCAGCCAAACTCCGGAGCAGCGAGTTCATGTTGGTCAGGTTCCAGGTCTCATGGCGACACAAAAATGTGGTCACATTTCAGCCCGTGGTTAGGGCAGCAGCATCTGAGGAAGAACAACCTAGACTAGAGAGGTACAAGAAGTATAACCCTCCTACCTTTAGTGGATTGGCGACAGATGATGCCTAGGGTTTCCTAGAGGAGTGTCACCACATTCTTTGCACTATGGGTATTGTGGAGACGAGCGGGGTTTCTTTTGTTACATTTCAGCTCAGGGGAGCGGCTTATCAATGGTGGCGGATATATGAGTTGGATATCCTGGCCGAGTCAGCTTCACTCACATGGGGTCTGTTTTTAGAGATGTACGAAATAGAGTTTGTACCTCAGCCCCTTCGAGATGCATGGCGTGCGGAGTTCGAGCAGCTGCACGAGGGAACTGTGTTAGTATCAGAGTATGTCATGTGATTCAGTGATTTGGCCATACATGCACTTTCTTTGGTCGCCACAGTTAGCGAGCGTGTCTGTAGATTCATTGAGGGACTCATGCATGATATTCGGTTCAGCATGGCTCAGGAGTTTGAGTCAGATGATTCGTTTCAGCAGGTGGTAGGTATTGCTCGCTGAGTAGAGGGAATGTGGGATCAGGAGAGAGAGGATGGGCTGGGCCATGAGAGAGAGGACATGCGAGGTCAGGAGAGAGAGGACAGGGAGGCGAGGAGGCCTCGTAGGCCGGGGAGATCTACTGGTCCTTATTTTGGAGGTAGGGTACGGCATGGTAGATGTTTTGTGGGTCAGCCAATTTAGTTTTCACTTCCGATTTCGCACAATGTTGCAGGTGCTCATGGGTCTCAATGTACTCATACTGCATAATTTCCACAGCCACGTCAGCAGAGAGGTTACTTTGAGTGTGTAGATACCAGCCACATGGTGAGAGATTGTCTCAGACTTCAGGAAGATATGTCACAACGGGGTATTCAGGCAAGTAGAGGGCGCTCAAGAGAGGGAGGTCCGACTTGTTGATTTGTTTTCTATAGTAGGCTTGAGGCTACTGTGTCAGATGATGTCATACATGCATGCTTTTGATTTATTACAGAGGGGCACCGCTCGTATTTCTGTTTTGGTTCTACTTATCGAGATGATTTCCCTTAATTGTTTCTTCACTTATGGGTGTTTTCATGATTTGCACTATGTTTATGTGTTTGCCCATATTGGGAGATTCTATAAGTGGTAGCTCGTGTCTATCATTATTTTTATTCATTATTGAGAGTTGTGAGACTAGAAGTGAGTTCCTGTTGTCAATTATGGTAGGTTTTGATGTGACTCTTGAGTATTCTGGGTTACGATTTGTGATTTTATACTCTATCGGAGTGATAGTTCTGTAAGTGTTGTGATTTTATTGGAAGAACTAAGTTATTGGAAGATTTCAATTGGTATGATGTGTATTCAGTATGTGATTCAGATTGGAGGGTGAGACCCTCGTGATTTCATGTAACTTGATCTGTTGGAGCCGGGCTGCGTGCCGCGGTAGAGAGTTATACCAGGATGATGTCCATATGATTATTCATGCACTTTGATTTTCCTATTTAAATTGATTTGTAGTATAGTAATGATAGAGAGTTGTAACTGTCGGGCTTGTTTGATATTTCTCTTATGTGTGTGTCTTTACATATTTCCTCATTTTCGTTCTGCTCTTCTTGAGTTTTAGCTTGCGGTGTGTGTGCCTGTTAGTGTTAGTTGTGACTTATTGATTCGGGTGTGTAGTTATAAGGTCTTAGTGGTTCTTTGCATCATCGTCAGTGTTGTGGAGGTTTGAAACGGGTTCCTATCAGGTATGAGGCTAATGGTGGATACTTTTTTTGATTGCGGGCATCTATTGCGATCATAGGTGTTATTATGGGTCTACGTGTGGTGTGTTATGTTGTGTGGCCGTACCTTGTGGGTGTAGGCATGATTTTTTGCAGTCGGTTGAGACTGATACTAGATATGGATTTCGAATCGGGTCTTTTGTAAATTAATGAAGGTGAAGATTTTGCTATAAGGCTTATCGGTGTTGGTAGAAAGGCTAATCCATAGTTAAGATGGTGGAGTTAGGTTTATGTGGATTGGGGTGACATGGGATCACCCGCGGGTGTATGTTATAAGTGTGCATTCAGTGATTTGATGACTTTGAGCCGATTCTTGGCACGTACGAGGACGAACGTTTGTTTAAGAGGGGGATGATGTATCGACTCGGCCAGTCGTTTTGAGAATTTAAGCTCCGTTCAGCGACATAAGGTCTTGAACAACTTCGTATGGTAATTTTTGCCTTAAGTATGCGTTCGGATTTGGATTTGGAGGTCGGTAGGGTAATTTGAAGCATTTCGGCGAAAGTTGGTAAAATTGAGGTTTGGAAGGTTGAAAGGTTTGACCGAGAGTTGAATTTGGTGATATTGGGATCAGAATGCAATCCCGAGAGTTGGAACAACTCCGTCATGTCATTTGGGACTTGCCTGCAAAATTTGACGTCATTCCGGGTTAGTTTGATAGATTTCGACGCCAGTTTTAGAAGTTGGAAGATTGGAAAGTTCATAAGTTCGATTCGTGCTGCGATTCATAGTTTCGTCATTGTTTGATGTGATTTGAGACCTCGAGACAGTTCTTGTTAGGGTATGGAACTTGTTGGTATGCTTGGACGGGGTCCCGCCCCCCCTCGTAATATTTCTGACGAGTTTCAGATCGTTTTCATGGTTTTGGACAAGTCTGGTTCTGGTGTCTGGAACCTGCGACACTTTGGGGAGCAGAAGCCTTCACTTCTGCATGAGCCTATAGCTTCTGCAATCCTTGAGTCCTGGGAGCTAGCTCGCTTCTGTTGATGCTGGAACGCATGTGCGAAGGCCGCTTCTGCGGTTGAGAGCTCGCATCTGCGAAAGAGTGTGCTTCTGCGATTCTTTCAACACTTCTACGGTGCTTCTGGGGCGGCTATATTTTCTGTAGATAAGGACCTAGTTCTGGTAATTTAAGTTTGCAGATGCCAACATGTGCCCACAAATGCGATAGCGCAAACGCGCTTATTTGTTCGCAGATGTGGAAGTCTTGGGTAGAATCATATAATTCGAGGGTTTGGCCATTTTCTTCACATTTTGAGTTTTTGACCTCGGTTTTGAGAGCTTCTTTGTGGGTTTTTCAAGAAAATCGATTGGGTAAGTGTTCTTCAGCTAGAATTTAATATATCCCATGATTTTATCTTTATTTTTGTCATTTAATTTGTGTTTTGAGTTGAGGAAAATGATGGTTTTTGAAGAAAGTTTTCAAAATGAAATATCAGGATTTGAGGGACGAAATGGTATCGGAATTTGATAATTTTAGTATGGTTGAACTCATTCACCTCTGTGTCCAAGAAGTACCTTAGCATGCCAAGTTTATGTCGAAGGTGCGGCTCAGCTTTTTTCCAACATGACGGTCAAGTTCCCTGCTACTTCCGTAAATACGCCTTGGATGAGCCTAACAGCCGCTGCCCAAAGGTGCTTTATGAAAGCCGGTCCACAGCAGTGAAAGTACGATTGATTCCGTCGATCGAACGAAAATAGCTTCTTGCTTTTTTTTCCTCTCTTGCTTGACTACTCTGCTTGCTTGCTCTCACCTGTCACTACGCCACCTCAGCAGCTAGGACCCCCTAACCTTTTCTACCTATCTTTAGAAGTAGGGCGAGTGAGTCTGTGTGGAGCTCAGCATGCCTGGAAGCATAGGAGAACGTTCGTTTGCTGATATTATTACCAGTATTCGATACTGGGTCATTCATAGCATTACGCTCAAACCCGCAGCTTCCGCCTTGACAGGGCGGTGCTCTTACCCAAAAGCACTGCCAATCCCTTTGAAAAAGATTCCAGCAGAAGGATGTCCCACCATTTACTGGGTGTTCGGGTTTTGTGAAATTTGTCGGGTTCTGAGGTGTAGGCCCGGGGGGTCAACTTTTGGACCGATGTTTAGATTTTGATAAAGATTGATGCTTTAGGATCCGTAATAAGTTCTTGTGAGTTTTATTTGTGCTTTGAAGCTATTTTGGTTAGATTTGAGCCGTCCGGAGGTCATTTCACCCGAGAAGTTTATTTTTGAGTATCGATTTGTCTCCTTTGAGGTAAGTATCTTTACTAACCTTGTGTGGGAGATTTCCCCATAGGATTCAAGTCGTCTATGCTAATTGTAGTCCGTGTACGCGAGGTGACGAGTTCGTGCTCGGACTTATATGTGGAAAATTGGCCTTTTTGAGGTTCTTCGGTCCTTATATTCACTAAGTATGAAGTTGTTCTTTTCCTATGTACTAGTTTCACCTCTACATGCTTTAATTAGAATTTATTTCTTTAGGATTCACCCTTATTGCCTATTTGACTCTTATTTGGCTTAACTGAAGATTTTTACTTCTTATATTGTCATGCTATCTATTCATAACTGCTCGTCTTTATTTGGATTTCATTGTTATCTCATCCTATAATTGTTTATTCTTAATTGAGGTTAGGATTGTCTTTCCATTGCTTATCGTAAATTGAATTATTGAATATCCTTCGTAATTGCTCAACATTAAAAGAAGTTTTGATATCCTATGTCTTAGTTGGCTTGTATTTATTTGGAATTATTTGACTCGTGTTAGCTTCCTTGTTGTTGAATTGTATATTATGGGATCGTTTTTACATATTAGTTTTCCCTTGTTGAGTTGTTCTCTTTACACCTAGCATTCTTTACTGTGGTTATTCCTTGTGAACTAGTTCTACTATTTCTTTGTGATTGAAAGTTTTTGAGTTGATTTACTTGCCAGACTTTGTATTATTGTCATTGTGGACGTTGAACTTGTTGTGGTGATTCACGAGGTTTCTGCCATGCAGTTGTTGATATTGTGATGCACGAGGTTTCTGCAGTGCGGTTCTTATTATGGGGTTGCACGAGGTTTCGGCCGTGTTATTGTTACTATTGATATTTGCACATGCGGTGTGACAAGGCGGAATACATATGTGGGTTGCACATGTGACGAGACAAGGTCAGAACATTGTTATGCATGTGTGGCGAGACAAGGCAGGCTTTCACTTTACTATTGCACACGTGGCGAGACAAGGTGGGCTATGTCAGGGATTGATTTGAGATAGTTGTTAATATTTGTGTGGTGGTACACTAACCTGTGTTAGTTTTATCTTGTGTAAATTGTGAGAGAACATTCTACGTGTTGCCCGTTCTTTTCCTTATGCTTATTTGCTTGTATGGACTATCTTAGGACACTTTCACAAGCATACACGAAGTTAAGAACTCCTATCGGATAAGAGGTTTACTTGATATTGTTGTGTATATATGCACACCCTTGTCACTTACCTTCTATGTGAAAAATGGCTCTATTGGCACGTGAGTGATCAGTACGGTTATGAGGTGTCACGAGAGCACAGGATGCCAAGTGTTAGGGCTCAGGTATTGACACCCGTGAGCTGTGATTTGTCTGAGGTTCGGTATCTCGTGGAGTTTGTTGACTAAGACCTGATGTAAAAGAGGTTGTAGTTGCTGAGTTATTACTTGTTCTTGCTGTTTATGTGATTCTGGATTTAGGTTGCGTTCCATTCACCCTTCTGTGTCACTTTTATGGTATTCCGCTGATACTCGTTGTTTCCTTTCTTATTGCAATTATTGTATTCTTAGCCATATTGCGTAGTCTTTATGTAGATATCGTATTCTGTTGTCCAATACTTCTACTTGTTAAGTTTATTAGACCAATGAGTGTCTTGACTATTCCTCGTCACTAGTCCACAAAGGTTAATCTTGATACTTACTAGTCACCACTGTGGTCTGCTCATACTACACTTCTGTACATTTTTTGTACAGATCCAGGTGTTTCGTCGTTAGTAGCTGTGCAGATTCTTGCTGAGGAGCCTCAAGGTAAACCAGCTACTGCGCTCGCAGGCTTTGGAGTCACCTTCCTATTTTGCATTCACACAGTTTATTCTTAGTCATGGACAGTTGTATTTAGAATTTTTCTAGCAAACACTCTGTATAACTTATGACTTTACTACCGGTTTTGGGAACTGTACATTTTAAGAGATTTCTATTTCAAATTGTTAGATGTTATTTCAATAATGTTGTTGTTTCAATTAATTTTAGGCTTACCTAGTCCATAAGACTAGGTGCCATCACGATACCCGACAGAGGATAAAATGGGTCGTGACAATATTTTACATCACCATAAGAGGTTTCGACTAGCAAGAAACGTGCCTACTTTGTAAGCCAATTTGTAACTTTCCCACATATAATTATAACTTCTAATTGTTTGAGGTATTTTTGTGTAACGACCCGTTCGGTCGTTCTGAGAGCTTTAGCCCCGTTTCCCCATTTCATCTTCATTATATGTGGTTCAGCTCTATTATGTTGTGTCGGGCCGGTTGGCTCAGGTTCAGAGTGATTTTGGACAGAAATGAGACACTTAGTCTCTTAAGTTGGTTATTTAATTGGAAAAGTCAACTGGAAGTTGACTTATGAGTAAATGATCTCGGTATTGGGTTTTTATGTTTCATATAACTTCATTAGGTGATTTTGGATTAAGGAGTGGGTTCGGAATGTTATTCGGAGGTCCGTGGTAGAATTAGGCTTGAATTGGCGAAATTGGATATTTGGCGATATCCGGTCGATAGTGGAAAATTAGATATCTGGGTCGGAATGGAATTCCGGATGTTGGAATAGGTTCGTAGTGTCGTTTTTGATGTGTGTGCAAAATTTCAGGTAATTCAGACGTGGTTTGGTTGGTTTCGACATCGTTGGCGAATTTTGGAAATTTAGAAATCCTTAGGTTTGAATTCGGGTTTAATTCGGTGTTGTCATGAGTATTCCGAAGGTTCGACTAAGTTCGTATAGAGATATGGGACCTATTGGTGTAATAGGTTGAGGTCTCGAGGGCCTTAGATTGTTTTCGGATGGTCATCGCAGAGTTTGGAAAAAATGGCGCAATCTGTTGGTGCTGATGTTTCTAGTTTTCCGCACTTGTGGAAGGGAGATCACAGGTGCGGTATAGGGTCACAGCTGCGGAGTTTAGAGGCATGGGGGTTTACCGCAGAGGCGGATGAGTGGTAGCACCTGCGAGCCCGCAGGTGCGAAGGAATGAGCGCAGGTGCAGACTGTAGGCTTTAAGTCATTTCCGCAGATGCAGATATTTTCCCCAGATGCGGAGGAGCTAGGAAGAAGGTATAAATTAAAACCTTCGCGAATTTTTTCCCAATTTTCACGGTTTTGAACACGGGATTGGAGCTTTTGGAGAATTTTGAAGGGGGATTAAAGGGGAAACTCACTGAGATAATGCTTTTGAACCTAAAACTCGAACCCATGGTGATTTTCAATTGATTAAGCATGAAATTTGTTGAAATTAGTGGTGGAAATTGGGGAATTAGGGCTTGGAACTTGAGAGTTAAATTTGGGTAATTGAGGGGTCAAACGAAGTTAGATTTTGGTAAATTTGGTATGTATGGACTCTTGAGAGGATAAGGATTCCAGTGTTGTAATTTTTATAAGATTCCGAGACGTGGGCCCAGGGGTCGGGTTTAGCCAATTTCGGGAATATTGATTAAATTTTAGTGTGGGCTTTCTTCCTTTAGCATGTATTAATGATATGATGCGTATTTATTGGTAGATTTGGGGCGATTCGAGGCCAAGTCGAGTGACAAGGGCATTGCGGAGTAGATTTTCGTGCGGTTTGAGGTAAGTAACAATTGTAAATCTATACCTGAAGGTATGAAACCCCAGAATTTCCAACTATTTTGATAAATAAGGTGACACACATCCTAGGTGGCAGGGGTGTGGGCGTGCACCAGCTGGGATTGTGACTTGGTCCGTCCCGTGGCAACTGTAGAGTTGCATATTTTGATAAACTCTATATGATATCTATGTGTTTTAGAAATGATTCTATTAACTTAGGTTGAATGCTATGTTTGGGGCATTGTGTCGTACTGTTTGGACCCTCAGGGGTATTTTACTACTATCCTCACACTGTTTGATAGAAAGCATAACCTCAGTCATGATTTTTACCTGTTATTCATTTGATCCTGTTCCATTACTCTATTTCAAATATATGAAAATTGTTTTGGGCTGAGTCCCTGAATTTTTTTAATGAAACGCCCAAGTGGCTTGTGAGGTTGCTGACTGAGAAAATGAGTCTGAGGGCCGGGTTGTGAGGATATTTATGGATCGGGTTGCACGCTGCATCGTTATATATACATATGGGGATCGGGCTGCATGCCGCTGCAATATATTGGATCGAGCTGCACACCGCAACGATATTGGATTGGATTGCACACTGCAGGTACCTACTGAGTGTGTGTGCTGAGTGTTGAGTGTTGAGTGTTGAGTTATGAGTGGCTGAGAGGCTCTCCCGAGGGGCTATGTATGAGTGATGCTTCGCCCGAGGGGCTTGTTTGTGAAGTTTCTGTCTTCACTCTACTTTTATACTGAGCCTCTTTTGAAAATGTTGAACAAATGCTTTAAACGAATTTCATTAAAACTGGAGTTTTACGAGATACTCAGAATTTAATAATGATTTGATCTTGTTATTTTCACTGAGGTTTTTATTTTGTGATATTTATGTGATTTTAAATGCTCGTTACTGCACCCAGTCTTTAGTTATAATTGTTACTTACTGAGTTGGCATACTCACGTTACTCCTTGCACCTTGTGTGCAGATCCAGGTGCCCGAGCATCCGAGTGAGTGCTGATCACCTTCTTCAGAGTATCCTGGAGTTAGCGAGGTAGTTGCATGGCGTCCGCAGCCTTGCTTTTCTCAATGCTATCTTTTAGTATTTACTTTTGTCAGAATCACCTTTTATTGAGTAGACAGTATCAGACTTATATTGTAGTTGCTCATGACTAAAGACTCCGAGATCGGGAAGTGTTTTAATGTTTTAAATATTCCCGCGTGTTTTGAAATGTTTAAACGAAAGATTTATGGTAATATCTGATTAGTAAATGAACTAATGAAACATGTTTTCTATGCTGTAAATAACGAATCAGCTAGCCTAGTACTGCGATAGGCGCCATCACGGCCGGGGTGGTTTGGGGTCGTGACAAGTTGGTATTAGAGCCTAGGTTACATATGTCTCCCCAGTCATGAGCAGGTTTAGTATAGTCTTGCGGATCGGTACGGAGACGTCTGTACTTATCTTCGAGAGGCTGCAGAACCCTTAGGAAAAATCTCACATTCTTGAATTTTTGTCATGCGAATCTGTTGATTCTGGTAACAAAATTTCTGTTGTTTCATTCTCTCACAGATGGTGAGGACATGTTCTACCGGGCAGGATTATCTGCCACCAGAGGGACCCACGAGGGGTCGAGGCCGTGGTAGTTGGGAGGTGCAGCCCGCGCGGCAGCCGGGGCAGAACCCATAGACGCACCTATTATTCTAGACCAGGTCGCAGTCGCAGATGTTCCAGTGGGACCAGCCCAGGAACCGACTGTGCCTATTGTTATCCCAGGTCTTTTGGAGACCTTGGCTCAGATCTTGACCGTGTGCACCAGTCTTGCTCAGGCGGTCGTTGTTTCTTCTACAACAACTACTTCTCAGGCTGGGGGAGGAATTCAGACTCCTGCGGCTCGTACCCCTGATCATGTTATTCAGGGACTTCAGACACCGGGGGCACCTCCAGCCTAGCCGGGTGCACCTACTGAGGATTATGTGAATACAGTCATGCTTGATGACGATCAGCATAGATTGGAGAGGTTTGGTAGACTTCAGCCTCCGACTTTCAATGGTGCCGAGGGCGAGGATGCCCAGGGTTTCTTGGACAAGTGCTAGAGGATTCTTTGTACGAAAGGTATATTGGAAACTAGTGGGGTCTCGTTCACTACTTTCCAGTTTTCAGGAGCTGTATTTACTGGGTGGGAGGCTTATGAGAGGCGTAGGTTTGTAGGTGCAGTGCCCCTTACCTGGAAGTAGTTCTCCGCTCTATTTTCCGAGAAGTATGTGCCATAGTACTGTAGGGAGGAGCTACGCAGGCTGTTCGAGTAGTTGCGTCAGGATGATATGGATGTGGCGCAGTATGAGATGAGATTTTCAGAGCTAGATCCTCATGTTGTTTGGTTGGTTCCCAAAAATAGGGAGAGGATCAATAGGTTCGTTGATGGCCTCACATATCAGCTTAGTATTCTTATGACTAGAGAGAGGGTATCGGGTGCTACTTTTGAGCAGGTTATTGATATTTCTCGTGAGATTGAGTCAGTTCGTCGCCAGCAACGAGATGAGAGGGAGGACAAGAGGCCTCAGAGATCTGGTAGCTTTTGTAGTGTTTCCTCCAGAGGTCAATTTCAGCATAGCAGAGGCCGGCCATTTAGGCCTGCTCATCCAGCTCGCCCAGCTTATAGTGGTGCATCATCGGGCTTGGTTCCCACAGTTCTCATATCAGTCGCTCATCATTCAGTGCCCTTCTAGCCTAGAGCTCATCCCGTGCACCATCAGTTCAAGGTTCCTCCATGCCAGGCTCTTCTATTAGTTATCCCAGTGCTAGGGGTTCCCTTCGGTCCCCGTCCCCCGCACCAGGGAGTTGTTATGAGTGTGGAGAGTTTGGGCATATGAGGAGGCAGTGTCCTTGTCTTCCTGCCATCTCAGTAGAGGAGTCATCCCTCGACTTCAGCTCAAATTACTTCACCACCTGCCCAGGCAGCTAGGGGTGGAGGTCATGCAGCTAGAGGTCACCCTGGAAGGGGAGGTCGATCAGGTGAAGGACAGGCCTGTGTTTATACACTTCCATCTAGTCCAGCTGCTATGGCCTAAGATGCCGTGATTACATGTATTGTTTCAGTTTGTCATTGAGAAGCCTCAGTCATATTTGATCCTGGTTCCACATATTCCTATGTTTCGTCATATTTTGCTCATTTTCTGGATATGCCCCGTGAGTCCTTAGTTACATATGTTCATGTGTCGACTCCGGTGGGTGATAATGTTGTTTTAGACCGTGTGTATCGGTCATGTGTGGTGTTTATTGGGGGTCTAGAGACCCGAGTGGGTCTGTTGTTGCTCGTCATGGTTGACTTTGATGTGATATGGATTGTCTTTCTCCATGTCATGTTGTCCTAGATTTTCACGCTAAGACCGTGACCTTAGCAATGTCGGGATTTCCGAGGGTTGAGTGGAGAGGTTCCATTTACTATGTGCCTAATATGGTGATTTCATACCTGAAGGCTCAGTGCATGGTGGATAAAGGGTGTCTATCTTACTTAGCTTTCATGAGGGATGTCAGTGCAGAGACTATCCCTATTGAGTCTGTTCCTGTGGTCTGTGATTTTCCGGATGTATTTCCTATAGACCTGCCGGGCATGCTGCCCGACAAGGATATTGATTGTGGTATTGATTTGGTGCCGGGAACTTAGCCTATTTTTATTCCACCGTATCGTATGGCACCGGTGGAGTTGAAGGAATTGAAAGAGCAGCTTCAGGAACTCTTAGATAAGGGGTTCATTCGGCTTGGTGTGTCACCTTATGGTGCACCGGTGTTATTTGTGAAGAAGAAGGATGGTTCCATGAGAATGTGTATTGACTACAGGCAGTTGAACAAGGTTACAGTCAAGAATAAGCATCATTTGCCTCGTATTGATTATTTATTTGACCAGCTTCAGGGAGCCAGGGTGTTCTCTAAGATTGACTTGAGATCCGGGTATCATCAGTTGAAGATTCGGGATGCAGATATTCCTATGACGGCTTTCAAGACCCGTTATGGCCATTATGAGTTCTTGGTGATGTCTTTTGGGCTGACCAATGCCTCAGCAACGTTCATGCAGTTGATGAATAGCATATTTCAGCCATATTTGGATTCCTTTGTTATTGTGTTCATTGATGACATCCTGTTATACTCTCGTAGCCATGAGGAGCATGCTCAGCATTTGAGAGTTTTATTGCAGAGATTGAGGGAGGAGAAGCTTTATGCAAAATTCTCTAAGTGGGAGTTTTGTCTTGGCTCAGTAGCTTTCTTGGGGCACATGGTGTCTAGCGAGGGTATTCAGGTAGATCCGAAGAAGATAGAGGCGGTGCAGAGTTGGCCCAGACCGTCCTCAGCTACTGAGATTTGGAGCTTCCTTGGTTTGGAGAGCTATTACCATCGCTTTGTGGATGGGTTTTCTTCTATTGCTTCGCCCTCGACAAAATTGACCCAAAAAGGTGCTCTGTTCAGGTGGTCGGACGAGTGGGAGGAGAGCTTTCAGAAGCTCAAGGCTGCTTTGACCACATGGTGTTAGTTTTTCCATCAGCCTCAGGTTCTTATACCGTGTATTGTGATTCCTCGAGGATAGGCATTGGTTGTGTCATGATGCAGGAGGGTAGGGTGATTGCCTACGGCTCGCGCTAGTTGAAGACCCATGAGAAGAATTATCCGGTGCATGATCTTTAGTTAGCAGCCATTGTTCACGCCTTGAAGATTTGGCGTCATTATTTGTATGGGGTTCATTGTGAGGTTTTTACTAATCATGAGAGTATGCAGCATCTGTTTAAGCAGAAGGATCCGAATTTGTGATAGCGGAGATGGTTGGAGCTTCTCAAGGACTATGATATCACTATTCTATACCATCCTGGGAAGGCCAATGTAGTGGCCGATGCCTTGAGCCGCCGAGCAGGGAGTTTGGGGAGTCTAGCATATCTTCCAGGAGTAGAGAGACCTTTAGCCCTTGATGTCAAGGACTTAGCTGGCCAGCTTGTGAGATTGGATATATCGGAGCCCAGTCGGTTATTGGCTTGCATAGTCTCCAGGTCTTCTCTTTATTACCATATCAGAGAGCGCCAATATGATGACCCTCAATTGCTCGTTCTTCAGGATAAGGTCCGGCGAGGTGATGCCAGGGATGTAGCTATTGGTGATGATGGTGTGATGAGGATGCAGGGTCGGATATGTGTGCCTAATTTAGATGGGCTTTGGGAGTTGATTCTTGAGGAGGCCCACAGCTCGCGGTATTCCATCAATCCGGGTACCGCGAAGATGTATCAGGATCTGAGAAAACATTATTGGTAGAGGAGGATGAAGAAGGATATTGTTGGATTTGTAGCTCGGTGCCTTAACTATCACCAGGTCAAGTATGAGCACCGGAGACCGGGTGGATTGTTTCAGAGGTTAGACATTCTGCAGTGGAAGTGGGAGCGGATCACCATGGACTTTGTAGTTGGTCTCCCACGGACTTCGAGGAAGTTTGATGCTATTTTGGAGAGTTTGAGGTGAGGATTTGAGGGACCAAACAGAGTCCGATTTTGACGAATATTATATGTTTAGACTCGGGAGAGAACGAGGTTTCTAATTCTGTCATTTTTTACTGGTTTCAAGACGTGGACCCAGGGGCCGCGTTTTGGCCGATTTCGGATTTTTGGCATATCTTGTACTTTTTGTGGTGGAATTCGATTCGTTAGCCTATGTTGATTGTATTAATATGAGTATGGTTAGATTCGGAGCTTTTGGAGAACGAGTCCAGAGACGAGGGCATCCCGGTGTAGGATTTTACGCTATTGAGGTAAGTATCTTGCGTAACCTTGTGTGGGGGACTTCCCCTTAGGATTTGAGTTCTCTATGTTAATTGTAGCCCGTGCATACGAGGTGATGAGTGCGTGCCGGTATTATTTGTGAAAAATTTGCCTTTAGGGTTCTTAGGTCCTTATGTTCATTAAGCGGGAAGTTACTGATGAAATTGGGTTTCCTATTTGCTAGTTTTACCTCTACATGCTCTATACATGTTGTTAGCTTTTCTCTAACCCTTACTTGTTATTTGGGCCTTATTTGCCTTAATTGAAGTGATTGCGTTCCTTAACGTTTTGATACTTCTTAATTGTGAGTTCCTCTATGTCTCTGTGCAAATATGCTACATGTTCAATTGTTGTGGTTGCCGGTGAAGTTATCACGTGCCTTACCTGCCTCGTTGTCCTTGTGAAGGTTGTTGTATTCCATTCATTTTTTCGTGATTATCTTGTTAGAAATTCTGGTAATTGAGTTGTGGATTGGTTGTTAGTTTTGATTTAAACCAATGTTTGGTGGGATCGGGTTGCGCGCCGCTACAGGAGTAATAAGGGTGGACAGGTGGGATTGGGTTTCACGCTACAACATATATATATAATGTAATTTTTAAGGAGGAATAAGGGAGGACTGGCGGGATCCCGTTGCGCGCCGCAGCATATTAAATATTATTTACTGTTATTGTAATTATTTAGGAANTATATATGTATATATATATATATATATATAATTTACTGTTACTGTAATTGTTTAGGAGGAATAAGGGAGGATTGGTAGGATCGGGATGCACGCCGCATCAATATATGTACTTATGCGTTCCTTTATAATTGTGCAAGTTATTCGGTAGTTTTACATTTCACTTAGGAATTGGTTATAGCTGGAAACTGATAAGACCCTAGTTGTAATGACCCGGCCGGTCGTTCCGTTAGATTTACCCCGTTTCCCCATTTCTGCATTTGTTATATATTGCTAGCATGTTTTTGTTGTGTTGGGTCAGTTGGTTTGGGTCCAGAGTGGTCATGGTGAGAATTGAGGCATTTTGTCTCCTAAAGTAGCCTAAAAGTTGAGAAAGTCAACTGAGAGTTGACTTATTGGTGAACGATCTCAGAATGCGGATTTTATGGCTCGGATAGCTTCGTTACGTGATTTGAGACTTAGGTGTGTGTTCTTAATGAAGTTTTGATGTCCGGTGTAGAATTAGGCTTGAATTGGCGGAAGTTAGTTTTTGGCGATTTCCGGTCGGCAGTGGAAAATAGGATATCAGGGTCGGAAAGAGATTCCGGAAGTTTGGGCAGGTCCGTAATATCATTTTGGTTATGGTTGCAAAATTTTAGGTCAATCGGAGGTGTTTCGGTTGGTTTCAGCGTAGTTGGCGAAATTTGGAAGTTTCAAAGTTTATAGGATTGAATTTGATGTAATTTTGGTGTTTTCGTTTTGTTTTTGGTGTTTCAAATGCTCGACTAAGTTGGAATAATGCTATGGGGTGTGTTGGTATGTTTGGTTGGGGCCCCCAGGGGCTCGGGATTGATTTCGGATGGTTGGCGGAGTCTTGAACTTGGAAAATTGCAGCAAATGGTTGCTGGTGTATGTTTCTGGTGTTGGCCGCACCTGTGGAAGGGTAGCCGCAGGTGCGATGTCGCAGGTGCGAAAGGAGGCTAGGCCAGGGAAATCTGCAGGTGTGAAGAGATAGCCGCACCTGCGAAGCCAGAGGTGCGGAGGAGTGGCCGCAGGTGCGAAAATTGGTCCATTAGTGGGATTGCGCAGGTGCGGACCTGGGACCGCAGGTGCGGGTCCGCAGGTGCGATTATTCATTCCACCATTTTTGCATGCGGTTGGAGCTCTTTTGAAGGCAAATTGAAGAGGAAATTTGTGGTTCTTCAGCGAAGGTAAGTTCCCGGGTTATTAAAGTTGTTTCTATGCTATTTTGTTCGCATTAGGCTTGTAAATTGAAGGATTAAAGTAGGCAAAGGATGGGAAGAATGGGTGGAGGATTGGAAAATTCTTTTGGCAATTTGGGTAGGCAATTGTGGTGTTTTTGGTATGTATAGAATCGTGGGAGGTCGAGGTTTCCAGTGATGTAAAATTTATCGAGTTTCGAGACGTGGGCCTAGGGCTCGGGTTTGGCCGAATTTGGAGATTCTTGTATAATTTGATAGTTTTCGTTTGGGTTGTGTTCCTTTGGTATATATTAATGATGTTAAACTAGATTCGGAGCAATCAAGAGCCAATTTGAGGGGCAAGAGCATAGCGGACTAGTGTTGTGGCCTGGTAGCGGTACGTAATGGTTATAAATCTTGTCCTGAGAATATGGAACCCCGGACTACATATTTGTCACTTATTTTAGAATGGCGCACATGTCAGTTGACGAGTATGTGGCGCGCACTGATTTTTGGATTGGACTAGGTCCTCTCCGCGGCAGCTAATGAGTTGCATATTTTACTCAAAACCTTATGTTAAATTATGTTCTAAAGATTGTTGAAATATTTGGGCTATAAACCGTGTTTGGGGCCTTGTGCCGATCTGTTTAGACCCCTTGGGGGCTTCTTACTGCTGCTTTCCTCACTATTGATTGATGATTTCACTCAGTCACATTGTGCTTACTATTTTCGAAACTCAGCCTGATTTACACTGCTTGAGATTTAAATATGATGTTTTGGGTCGAGTACCCTGTTTCACTGATTCGCTCGAGGGGCTTTTTGAGAGGTTTTGCTGAGTGACGCCGAGGTCCTGATAGTGAGGATATGATACGCCACGAGGTGGCTTGATATTAGCGCTTGGGCTGAAGGAGCCCCTCCAGAGTCTGCACACACCCCTAGTGAGTGCACCGAGTGCTGAGTGCCGAGTGCCGAGTGATTGGGAGGCATGAGTGACTGTGAGGTGTTTAGTGACTGTGAGGTGCTGTGCGACTAATTACGAGTGATGGTGAGGTATGCCCGAGGGGCTGATTATGAGTGACTGTGAGGCATGCCCGAGGGGATGATTATGATGCATGTTTTGCCCGAGGGGCTACTTATGATTTTACTAATTTCACTCTAAACTTATGACATATGTTTTGCCCGAGGGGCCTCTATATGATTCATTTAATTTTCATACTAAATCTTTTGGTTTGGAGCTGTTGAAAATAAACATTTTTCAAAGGACATTTCTGAGGTTGGTTTTAAGGCATGGCGATTTCATATATCTATGTTTATACTGTTGCAAAGTAAGGATGTGCATATTGTGAATTGACGACATTGATTTTATGTGTTTCCTTGCCACTTAGACTTGATTTATTTTCATTACTACTGAGTTGGCGTATTCACATTACTCCCTAGACCTCTGTGTGCAGATTCAGGTGCAGATACCGAGCATTAGCTATCTTTTCCGTGCGGTGCCAGAGTGCGGGATATAGAGGTAGCTGTTCAGCGTCCGCAGCATCTCTGTTTTCCATTCTTGTTGTATCTAGCTTTTTATTCGGAGGTTTTGTATTATAATAGTATATCTTTGGCTTATTTTTCTTAGATGCTCATGACATGTTGGCTCCGGGTTTTGGGGTTGGTTGCACCATTTAGTGGCCTAATGCATTTAGTAAACTCTGCATATTATATGAAATGCTCGAAATTTGATTGGGATTTTGAAAGAAATTTTAAACATGTGGTTATTGGCTAGCCTAGTTCCACGATAGGCGCCATCACGGCCGGTTTAGGTTTTGGGGTCGTGACAGTTTGGTATTAGAGCCTAGGTTACATAGGACTCAATGGTCATGACCAGGTTTAGTAAAGTCTTGCGGATCGGTACGGAGACGTCTGTACTTATCTTCGAGAGGCTGCCAAACTTTTAGGAAACATTTCTATCTTCCTTGAACTCTTTCGTGCTAATCTATTAATTCTTGAAATCTGAACTTATGTGTTCATTCTCTCACAGATGGTGAGGACATGACACACCGATCAAAGTGACCAGACGCTAGCTAGACCAGCTAGAGGTCGAGGTCGCGGTCGAGGCTGTTGTAGAGGCAGGGGTCCAGCCCGCGCAGTAGCCGGGACAGTACCACAGGATTCCCCTATCGATCAGGACCAGGTTCCCGCCGATGGTATTCCAGCGGGACAGGCTCAGGCACCGGCAGTGCCTATGGTTATTCCGGGTCTTCAGGAGACCCTATCTCAGATATTGACAGTGTGCACCAGTTTGGCTCAGGCAGTCGCCATCTCTTCTACTGCCACCACATCTCAGGCCGGGGGAGGCAATCAGACTCCAGCTGCCCGGGCACCTGAGCAGGTTGCACGGGGTATTCAGGCACCGGGAGCAGCCCCAGCTCAGCCAGTTGCTCCGGTCTAGGATTATGTGGTCCCTGCTATGCCTGAGGACGAGCAACACATATTGGAGAGGTTCAACAGACTTCAGCCTCCGACTTTCAGCGGTATAGAGGTCGAGGATGCCCATGGGTTTCTATATAAGTGCCAGAGGATACTACGTACTGCGGGTATTTTGGAGACCAGTGGGGTATCATTTGTTACGTTTTAGTTTGAGAGTGTTGCCTTTACTTGGTGGGAGTCATTCGAGAGGTGTAGGCCGGTTGCTTCAGCACCTCTCACCTAGCAGCAGTTCTCCACGATCTTTTGTGGAGAAGTATGTTCCTCAGTCCCACATAGAGGAGCAGCTCAAGCAGTTTGAGCAGCTGCTCCAGGGAGAGTTATCAGTTACTCAGTACGAGATGAGGTTTTCCGAGTTGACTAGGCATGCTTCTGAGATTGTCCCTACTGATAGGGAGAGGGTGAGGAGGTTTGTAGATGATCTTTCTTATCAGCTCCGACTATTTATGACTCGGGAGAGAGTATCAGGTGCTTCATTTGAGCAGGTTGTTGACATAGCTTGAGATATTGAGTTTGTTCGTCGCCAGGAGCGGGAGGAGAGGGAGGCCAAGAGGCCTCGTGGTTCGGGCAGTTCTAGTGGTGCTCTCTTTAGGGGGCAGTTTCAATAGGGTAAGGGCCGTTCATTCAGGCCGCCCAGCGTACACTGGTGCATCTTCGGGGCATGGTCCACGTGGTTCTCAGTCAGGCGGTACTTCATTTGGTGCCCTCCCATCTCAGAGTGCAGCTCGAGCACCCCCAGTTCAGAGTTCTTCTATGCATGAGTCTTCCAGTGGCCGTTCGGGTGCTAGGGGTTTCTATCAGTCCCCGCCTCGAGCTTTAGGGAGTTGTTTTGAGTGTGGAGAGTTCGGGAATATGTGGAGGCAGTGTCCCCGCCGTTCCGGTGGATCATCTTAGCAGAGGGGCAAGCCCTCGACTTCAGCTCCAGTTACTTCGCCATCCGCCCAGGCAGCCAGGGGTGGTAGTCAGTCAGCCAGAGGCCGCCCTAGAGGGGGAGGTTAGGCTCGCATGTATGCATTTCCAGCCAGGCCATATGCTATGCCCTTAGATGCCGTGATCGCAGGTATTATCTCAGTCTGTTGCCGGGATGCCTTGGCTTTATTTGACCCTGGTTCTACATATTCCTATGTTTCTTCATATTTTGCCCATTTTCTTAATTTGCCCCGTGAGTCTCTAGTTAGCTCTGTTCATGTGTCGACTCCGGTGGGCGATATTGTTGTTGTGGACCTTGTGTATTGGTCGTGCATGATATCTATTAGGGGTCTGGAGACCCGAGTGGACCTACTGTTACTCAGCATGGTCGATTTTGATGTGATATTGGGCATGGATTGGTTATCTCCATGCCATGCGATTCTTGATTGTCACGCTAAGACCGTGACCTTAGTTATGCCAGGGTGTCCGAGGGTTGAGTGGAGAGGTTCTTCTGAGTATATGCCTGGCGGGGTGATTTCCTACCTGAAGGCTCAACGCATGGTTGAGAAAGGGTTTTTATCTTATTTGGCCTTTGTGAGGGATGTCGGTGGTGAGACTCCCGCTATTGATTCAGTTCCTGTGGTCCGTGACTTTCCGGATGTGTTTCCTGCAGACCTTCCAGGCATGCCACCTAACAGGGATATTGATTTTGGTATTGACTTGGTGTCAGGCACCCAGCCTATTTCTATTCCACCTTATCGTATGGCACTAGCGGAGCTAACGGAATTGAAGGAGCAGTTTCAGGAACTCCTGGATAAGGGGTTCATTCGGCCTAGTGTGTCACCTTGGGGTGCACCAGTGTTGTTCATGAAGAAGAAGGATGGGACCATGCGTATGTGTATTGAATATCGGCAGTTGAACAGAGTTACGGTGAAGAATCGGTATCCCTTGCCCCACATTTCTGATTTGTTTGACCAGCTTCAGGGAGCCAGAGTGTTGAAGATTCGGGATTCTGACATTCCGAAGACTGCTTTTAGGACCAGATATGGTCATTATGAGTTCTTGGTTATGTCATTTGGGCTGACCAATGCCCCAGTTGCGTTCATACAATTGATGAACAGCGTGTTTCAGCCTTACCTTGATTCTTTCGCCATTGTGTTCATTGATGACATCCTGGTTTATTCTCGTAGCCAGGAAGAGCACGCTCAGCAGTTGAGAGTTGTGTTACAGAGGTTGAGGGCCGAGAAGCTTTATGTGAATTTCTCCAAGTGTGAGTTCTGGCTTAGTTCGGTAGCTTTCTTGGGGCACGTGGTGTCTAATGAGGTATTCAGGTTGATTCGAAGAAGATAGAGGCGGCGTAGAGTTGGCCCAGACTGTCCTCAGCTATAGAGATTAGGAGTTTCCTTGGTTTGGCGGGATATTACCGTCGCTTTGTGGAGGGATTCTCTTCTATTGCTTCGCCTTTGACCAGATTGACCCAGAAGGGTGCTCCATTCAGATGGTCTGATGAGTGTGAGGAGAGCTTTCAGAAGCTCAAGTCAGCATTGACTACAACTCCGGTACTAGTTTTTCCTACTGGTTCGGGTTCTTACACAGTCTATTGTGATGCTTCTAGAGTTGGTTTGGGAGTAGTATTGATGCAGGACGGTAAGGTGATTGCCTACGCGTCTAGAAAGTTGAAGGTGCATGAGAAGAATTATCCAGTGCACGATCTTGAGTTAGCTGCCATTGTTCATGCCTTGAAGATTTGGTGGCATTATTTGCATGGAGTGCAGTGTGAGATTTTCAGTGATCATCGTAGTTTGCAGTATCTGCTGAGGCAGAAGGACTTGAATTTGCGTCAGAGAAGATGGTTAGAGCTTCTCAAGGATTATGACCTCACTATCTTATATCATCCGGGGAAGGACAATGTAGTGGCTGATGCCCTGAGTCGCAGATCAGAGAGTTTGGGGAGTCTGGCCTACCTTTCAATAGCAGAGCGGCCATTAGACCTTGATGTTCAGGCCTTAGCAGGTCAGTTGGTGAGATTGGATCTATCTGAGCCCCCGCGGGTGTTGTCTTATGTAGCCTCCAGGTCTTTTCTTTACGATCAGATTAGAGCACGCCAGTATGATGATCCACATTTCCTTGTTCTTCAGGACAGGGTCCGTTGCGGTGATGCCAGGGATGTGGTTATTGGTGATGATGGGGTCATGAGGATGCAGGGCCGGATTTGCGTGCCCAATGTAGATGGGCTTCGAGATTTGATTCTAGTAGAGGCTCATAGTTCGCGGTATTCCATCCATCCGGGTGCCGCAAAGATGTATCAGGATTTGAGGCAGCATTATTGGTGGAGAGGATGAAGAAAGATATTGTGGATTTTGTGGCTCGGTGTCTCAACTGTCATCAGGTCAAGTATGAGCACTAAAGACCAGGTGGATTGCTTCAGAGATTTGATATTCCGGAGTGGAAGTGGGAGCGGATCACCATGGACTTCGTAGTTGGACTCCCATGGACTTCGAAGAGGTTTAATGCTATATGGGTTATTGTGGATCGGCTGACCAAGTCCGCGCAATTCATTCCTGTTGGTACTACTTATTCTTCGGAGAGGTTAGCTGAGATTTGTATCAGGGAGATTGTCCGATTGCATGGGGTTAAAGTCTTATCATTTCCGACAGAGGCACTCAGTTCACATCTCAATTTTGGAGAGCCGTACAGAGAGAGTTGGGTACTCAGTTTGAGTTGAGCACAACGTTTCGTCCTCAGACCGACGGGCAGTCAGAGCGTACCGTTCAGATTCTGTAGGATATGTTGCATGCTTGTGTGATTGACTTTGGTGGTTCATGGGACCAGTTTATGCCACTAGCAGAGTTTGCATATAATAACAACTATCAGTCGAGTATCCAGATGGCTCCGTATGAGGCTTTATATGGTAGGAGGTGCAGATCTCCGGTTGGTTAGTTTGAGCCGGGCGAGGCTAGGCTGTTGGGCACAAACTTGGTTCAGGATGCGTTGGGTAAGACGAAGTTGATTCAGGAGCAGCTTAACACGGCGCAGTCTAGGTAGAAGAGTTATGCAGACCGGAAGGTCCGGGATGTGTCTTTCATGGTTGGGGATAAGGTGTTGCTGAAGGTGTCGCCCATAAAGGGTGTTATGAGATTCGGGAAGAGGGGGAAGCTGAGTCCCAGGTTCATTGGGCCATTTGAGGTGTTTCATAGGGTTGGGGAGGTATCTTATAGGCTTGTTATGCCTCCCAGTCTATCGAGTATTCATCCGGTATTCCATGTTTCGATGCTCTGAAAGTATGTTGGTGACCCGTCTCATGTTTTGGACTTCAGCACGGTTCTGCTCGAGGGTGATATGTCATATGAGGTAGAGCCAGTGACTATTTTGGGTCGACAGGTTGGGAAGCTGAGGTCTAAGGATATAGTTTCAGTGAAGGTTCAGTGGAGAGGGCAGCCAGTGGAGGATACCACCTGGGAGACCGAGCGGGAGATGCGTGATAGATATCCTCACTTATTCGAGACTCCAGGTATGTTTCTAGACCCGTTCGAGGACGAACGTTTGTTTAAGATGGGGAGGATGTAACGACCTTGTCGGTCGTTTCGTGAGATTTACCCCGTTTCCCCATTTTTGCATTTGCTATATACTGCTAGCCGGTTTTTGTTGTGTTGAGTCAGTTGGTTTGGGTCCGGAGTGGTCATGGTGAGAATTGAG
This sequence comes from Nicotiana knightiana, assembly GCA_005239525.1. Classification (NCBI taxonomy): domain Eukaryota; kingdom Viridiplantae; phylum Streptophyta; class Magnoliopsida; order Solanales; family Solanaceae; genus Nicotiana; species Nicotiana knightiana. The sequence continues at coordinate 196,596 of ML394876.1, read as the reverse complement.
GCATTTAGTCTCCTAAAGTAGCCTAAAAGTTGAGAAAGTCAACTGAGAGTTGACTTATTGGTGAACGACCTTGGAATGCGGATTTTATGGATCGGATAGCTTCGTTAGGTGATTGTGGACTTAGGAGTGTGTTCGGAATGAAGATTTGATGTCCGGTGTAGAATTAGGCTTGAATTGGCGGAAGTTAGTTTTTGGCGATTTCCGGTCTGCAGTGGAAAATAGGATATCAGGGTTGGAATGAGATTCCGGAAGTTGGAGCATGTCATAATGTCATTTTGCTTATGTCTGCAAAATTTCAGTTCAATCGGAGGTGTTTCGGTTGGTTTCGGCGTAGTTGGTGAAATTTGGAAGTTTCAAAGTTTATAGGCTTGAATTTGATGTAATTTTGGTGTTTTCTTGTTGTTTTTGCTGTTTTCGAAGGCTCGACTAAGTTGGAATAATGCTATGGGGTGTGTTGGTATGTTTGGTTGGGGCCCCGAGGGGCTCGGGATTGATTTCGGATGGTTGGCGGAGTCTTGAACTTGGAAAAATGCAGCAAATGGCTGTTGGTGTAAGTTTTTGGTGTTGGCCGCACCTGCGAAAGGGTAGCTGTAGGTGCGATGTCGATGATGCGAAAGGAGGCTAGGAAAGGGAAATCCGCAGGTGCGAAGAGATGGCCACACCTGCGAAGCCGCAGGTGCGAAAATTGGTCCGTTAGTGGCATTGCGCATGTGCGCACCTGGGACCATAGGTGCGGGTCCGCAGGTGCGATTAAATGTCCGCAGGTGCAGAATGGCTGGGCAGAACAGTACAAAAGAGGCCTCCGCTAAATTTTGTTCATTCCACCATTTTTGCATGCGGTGGGAGCTCTTTTGAAGGCAAATTGAAGAGGAAATTCGTGGTTCTTCAGTAAAGGTAAGTTCCTGCGTTAATAAAGTCGTTTCTATGATATTTTGTTCGGATTAGGCTTGTAAATTGAAGGATTAAAGTAGGCAAAGGATGGGAAGAATGGATGGAGGATTGGAAAATTCTTTTGGCAATTTGGGTAGGCAATTGTGGTCCGATTGTGGTGTTTTTGGTATGTATAGAATCGTGGGAGGTCGAGGTTTCTAGTGATGTAAAATTTATCAAGTTCGGAGACGTGGGCCCAGGGCTCAGGTTTGGCTGAATTTCGAGATTCTTGTATAATTTGATAGTTTTCGATTGGGTTGTGTTCCTTTGGTATATATTAATGATGTTAAACTGGTTTTGGCTAGATTCGGAGCAATTCGGAGCCAATTTGAGGGGCAAGAGCATAGCGGACTAGTGTTGTGGCCCAGTAGAGGTAAGTAATGGTTATAAATCTTGTCCTGAGGGTATGGAACCCCAGACTACATATTTCTCACTGATTTTAGAATGGCGCACATGTCGGATGACGAGTATGTGGCGCACTGATTTTTTTATTGGACTAGGTCCTCTCCGCGGCAACTAATGATTTGCATATTTTACTCAAAACCTTATGTTAAGTTATGGTCTAAAGATTGTTGAAATATTTGGGCTATAAGCCGTGTTTGGGGCCTCGTGCCGAGCTGTTAGACCCCTTGGGGAATTTTACTGCTGCTTTCCTCACTATTTATTGATGATTTCACTCAGTCACATTTTTCTTACTGTTTTCGAAACTCAGCCTGATTTACACTACTTGAGATTTAAAAATGATGTTTTGGGTCGAGTAACCTGTTTTACTGATTCGCCCGAGGGGATTTTTGAGAGGTTCTGCTGAGTGTGGCCGAGGGCCTGATTGTGAGGATATGATACGCCACAAAGTGGCTTGATATTAGCGCTTTGGCTGAAGGAGCCCCTCCGGAGTCTTCACACACCCCTAGTGAGCGCACCGAATGCCGAGTGCCGAGTGACAAGTGACGAGTGATTGGGAGGCATGAGTGACTGTGAGGTGCTGAGTGACTGATTACGAGTGATGGTGAGGTATGCCCGAGGGGCTGATTATGAGTGACTGTGAGGCATGCCCGAGGGGCTGATTATGATACATGTTTTGCCCGAGGGGCTACTTATGATTTTACTACTTTCACTCTGAACTTATGAAGTATGTTTTTCCCGAGGGGCCTCTACATGATTCATTTAATTTTCATAATAAATCTTTCGGTTTGGAGCTGCTGAAAATAAACATTTTTCAAAGGACTTTTCCAGGTTGGTTTTAAGGCATGACGATTTCATATATCTGTGTTTATACTGTTGCAAAGTAAGGTTGTGCCTATTGTGAATTGATGACATTGATTTTTATGTGTTTCCTTACTACTGAGTTGGCATACTCACATTACTCCCTGCACCCATGTGTGCATATTGAGGTGCAGATACCGAGCATTAGCTATCTTTTCCGTGCGGAGCCAGAGTGCGAGATATAGAGGTAGCTGTTCAGCCTCCGCAGCATCTCTGTTTTCCCTTCTTGTTGTATCTAGCTTTTTATTCGGAGGTTTTGTATTATAATAGTATATCTTTGGCTTATTTTTCTTAGATGCTCATGACATGTTGTCTTCGGGTTTTGGGGTTGGTTTCACCGTTTAATTGCCTAATGCATTTAGTAAACTATGCATATTATATGAAATGCTTGAAATTGGATTGGGATTTTGAAAGAAAATGTAAACATGTGGTTATTGGCTAGCCTAGTTCCACGATAGGCGCCATCACGGCCGGTTTAGGTTTTGGGGTCGTGACACTAGTTCATTTGTACAAGACTTTTATAATTGGTATTTCGAGTTCCACTGAGCTTTGAAGATCAGGTTATTGACATTGAGTTATTGACTTGCTGTTGTTCCTTGAATTCTTTCCCTGAAACTATTACTCTAATGAACTATTTTTCGAAGTAAATTTACTACGTTGAATCATTTCTTCTTGTCTTACTAAGTTGTTTGTAATATAATGATTTAAAATATAGAAATTAGTATTATGCTACTTTGTATGACCTTTTAAATTTTAACTCGCCGTATATATATATATATATATATATATATATATATATATATATATATATATATATATATATATATATATACACACATTCAATAATTAAAATTCCAATAATTATATATTTTATTTCAATTAGTTTCTTAAATAAATTTCCTTACTTAAAAAGGAACTTCTATTAAGTTTTAATTTAATAAATCCTATATTAAAGGTAATAGCTTATTTGATGTTGTATTTTATTTGAAAAGGGTATTTTCTTCATTGGTTTAGAAACTAAAAATTTATTTATGTTATAGAAATGAGACTCCTTGGGCGTCTTAATTGCATTGGTTGCAGGACATTATGTTCTGGGTAGTACGTGGATTTTGTTGTGCAAAGTGAGATGGAAATATGTGGGCACAAGGTGCCATGTGTGCTAAGGGTTTGGAAATTCAGATTTATGATATGAGATACCGATGATTGAGATGGTCGGGATTGTGTATTAGTGATTGATTGAGTTAACATCGCCTTCCTCATTTGAGCACATTCTTACTTGTCTGTGTTCTAGACATGTTGGTGTTAATTTACTTGGTTATCTTTCGTTACCATCCGTGTTTTCCTTTAATTATCTCTATTGTTTGTAGTTTGATCTCTTCCTGCTATTGACATTACTTTGTTATCTTTATCTTGGTAGCTTATTATCATATCATGTTCAATCTATTTGACCAGTAGGTGTCTTGACTGTTCCTCATCACTACTCCATTGAGGTTAGTCTTGATACTTACTGGGCACCGCTGTGGTGTGCTCATACTACACTTCTGTACATTTTTGTATAGATTCAGGTATTTGATCGTTAGTAGTTGTACGGATTGTTGGTGTGCTGTCACGCCCCAAAATCCCACCTTTGGGCCGTGATGGCATCTAACGTTGAACCCGCTAGACAAGCCAACGTGTACAGTTAAACTAATATGATAATACCGAAACAATAGGATAAGCTAAAAACATTTCACAACTTAACAGTGGAAATAGATAAAGTTTCAAAGCTAAGTGAAGACAACATAATACAGCGGCGCAATAATTTCCCAAAACCTGGAGTCACAAACTCACGAACTGTCTATAGGAGTGCTAAATACAAAGTCTGAAAGGAAATACATGACTGTCTCTGAGAACTAGAGGAAAAACAAGACAGTAATGAAGAACTAGGGATAGGAGAGACGCCAAGGCCCACGAACGCCAGCGGGTATACCTTGAAGCCTCTATGGTGAACTGAAGGAGACTCTTTCAACGCTGTCCACCTGGTCCGAATGCGGGATATGCACAACAATAAGATGTGCAGTGTAGCATTAGTACAACCGACCCCATGTACTGAGTAAGTGCCGAGTCTAACCTCGGCTAAGTAGTGACGAGGCTAGGACACGACAACAAAATGTACCTGTGCAGTTCAATAGTATAGTAGAAACTATTCAACAATACAATTACGTGGAAGAACATGCTGGGGGTAAGAGATAGCAAATACTGAAATGACGGAAACGAAAACAACAGTCTAACATATCTGAAAATGATAACGGGAATTGACAACACAAATTAAACCGTGAAAAGAAATGGCACGGCATGTCCCCTCGTGCATAATAATATAAAATATGGCACGGAATGTCCCCTCGTGCATAAACAACATAAACGTGGCACGGAATGTCCCCTCGTGCATAAAACATCACAATCACGGCATGAAATGTCTCCGCGTGCATAACAATATAAAATATGGCACAGAATGTCCCCTCGTGCATAACAATATAAAATATGGCACGGCATCACCCTTCGTGCTTTCACACTCTTCCTCACCAAAACAATGTCAATATCAACGGCAAGGAATACAACATAGTGGAAATACAATTCAAAATCACCAGGTAAGGGGAAAGTATCAGTCAATATCGTAATGATTGCCCGACAAGGGTCTCAGCTATAACCAATCATTTCAAATATATCCTTTACAATTGGGTTCTCAATCGAACCAATACATCATGAGTTCATCAACCAGAGTTTTCAACATTAATCAACTTCCAAGTTGATACAATTGCATATTATAACGAACATGGAAGTAATAATAAGGTTTTTATCGAAAATAGACTCACGGGCATGCTTGACACACAATGCATAGGTACTCGTCACATCACCTATGCATTGAACATGATAAACACTTAACACATAGCATACAATACCTATTCCCTCACCAAAGTTAGGCAAGACACTTACCTCGGGTCCAAAAATAGCAATCAAGCCTCTAAAACCGCCTTTCCTTTTGAATTCAACTCCGGAACAACAATATCTAGACATAATTAACTTAAGTATATCAATAATGACTCAATAAATCTATCCCATAGCCTAATTATCCATTTCTTAGCATTTCTTCCAAAAAATACAAAAATTCGACCACGGACCCGCTCGCTCGGATTCCAGTAATTCTCGAAGGGAACACTCACCCAAAGCCTAAGGATCATTAATATACGATTCTTACTTGATTTCACGGACAATTCACAGAAAATTCTCAAATGGTTATAAGTTCTAGGTTACTAACCAAAGTCTTGATTTTTGCACTAATTTATATAGTTAATTAAGCTAGAATCCATGCATGGAGCTAATTTTTTAGTAGAGTTCACTTACCTTAGAAGACCATGTCGTTGGCCCTTAACAATGGAGGAAAATTGCCCAAGGAAGAAGAAAGAAAATGAGAAAAATGGGTTTAAAACCCGTATGTAAAACACACTGCCTGCACAGTGATTCCGCACCTGCGGCCAGCGGTCCCGCACCTGCGAGAAAAATCTCGTGCCTGCGGAAATGGGCTGGGGAGCCTGGGCCCGCGCCTGCGGAGTGGAGACCGCACCTGCGGAATATTTTTCGCACCCGCGATAATTGGCCAGACCATTGGGTAATCGCACGTGCGATGCTGGGGACCGCCGGAGCGGTACCGCACCTGCGACTGGGCAACCGCACCTACGGTCACACCAGAACAGGTGCACCAGCAGCTATGTTTGCTGGTTTTTAGCCCCGTTAGGTGCCCGGAAGGCACCTGGGCCCACCCGAGCCCTAATCCAAATATACCAACGAGTCCCAAATCATAACAAGGACTCGCTCGAGCCTTTGGAACACCCAAAACAACATTAAAACTCANAACACCCAAAACAACGCTAAAACTCAAAATCACACCCCCAAACCCCAAGAACCAAACTTAGGAACTTTAAGTTTTCTAGACTTCGGTAACAACGTGCCGAACTGACCTATACAACTCGGAATGACACCAAATATACACACAATTTCCAAAATCATCCTACGAACTTATTCGACTAATTAAACCACTAAAATAACATCAAAACAAGGAATTAAACCTCAAAACTCATAGAATTTTCTTAAAACTTCATAAAGCTCAAATATTCCAATTTTGATCCGAACCACGTCATTTCAAGTCCGTTTTACACCAAATTTCACAGATAACTCGCATCACATATATTAAATTTGTTCCGGGCTCCGGAACCATAATACGGGCCCGGTAATGCATATTTCACCTCAAAGTTCATTTTCAAAACTCTTCCTTATTTTCAGAAAATAATTTTCTTCAAAAATTCATTTCTCGGGCTTGGGACCTCGGAATTCGATTCAGGGCATACACCTAGGTCCCATATTTTCCTACGGACCCTCCGGGATCGTCAAATCATGGGTCCGGGTCTTTTTACCAAAAAATGTTGACCAAAGTCAACTTTATTCCATTAATTATCATAAATTCAACAGTTCAACACAATTCCACATAAAGACTTCCCGGCTACGCGCTCGGGCTGTGCACGCGGAACAAGGTGAGATTAACGGAGACTTTCGGGGCTTCAGAACACAGTTTTTGCTAAATTACACAAGATGACCTTTTGGGTCATCACAATCTCCACCTCTAAAACAACCGTTCGTCCTCGAACGGACATAGAAAAGTACCTGAATCGGGGAAAAGGTGGGGATAACCGCTCTGCATATCGGGCTCGGACTCCCAAGTAGCTGCCTCAACAGGCTGACCTATCCACTGAACACGAATCGAAGGATAACTCTTCGATCTGAACTGTCGCACCTGCCGATCTAATATGGCTACCGGCTCCTCCTCATAAGACAGATCTCTGTCCAGCTGGACACCACTGAAGTCAAGTATATGAGATGGGTCTGCAATATACCTCCGGAGCATAGACACGTGAAATACTGGATGCACGGATGACAAACTAGGTGGCAAGGCAAGTTTGTAGGCCACCTCTCCTACCTTGTCCAGAATCTCAAATGGACCAATGTACCTAGGGCTCAACTTGGCCTTCTTTCCTAATCTCATCACGCCCTTCATGGGCGACACCCGAAGAAATACGTGGTCGCCTATCATAAATGCCAAATCTCGAACTCTGCGATCCGCATAACTCATCTGCCTGGATTGAGCTGTACGAAGTCTATCCTGAATGATCTTTACCTTGTCCAAGGCATCCTGGACTAACTCAGACCCCAACAACCTAGCCTCTCCCAGCTCAAACCATCCGACTGGAGACCGACACCGTCTACCGTACAACGCCTCATACAGAGCCATCTGAATGCTCGACTGATAGCTGTTGTTGTAGGCAAACTCAGCTAAAGGCAAGAACTGGTCCCATGAACCACCAAAGTCAATGACACAAGCTCGCAACATATCCTCCAAAATCTGAATAGTACGCTCAGACTGCCCGTCCGTCTGAGGATGAAATGCGGTGCTCAAATCAATCTAGGTGCCCAGCTCTCGCTGAAATACTCTCCAGAAATGGGAGGTAAACTGAGTACCTCGGTCTGATATAATGGATATGGGCACACCATGCAGTCTAACAATCTCTCTCATATAGATCCTTTCCAACTTCTCTGCCGAATACGAAACTGATACTGGAATGAAGTGCGCTGACTTGGTCAGCCTATCCACAACTACCCTTACTGCATCGAACATCCTCTGAGTCCGCGGGAGTCCAACTACAAAGTCTATGGTGAAACGCTCCCACTTCCACTGGGGAAGCTGAATCTGCTGCATCAAACCACCGGGTCTCTGGTGCTCGTACTTAACCTGCTGACAATTCAAACACCGAGCTACATAAGCTACAGTATCCTTCTTCATTCTACGCCACCAATAATGTTGCCGCAAGTCCTGGTATATCTTTTCGGCGCCCGGATGAATAGAATACCTGGAACTATGGGCCTCCTGTAGTATCAACTCGCGAATACTATCCACATCAGGTACACAAATACGACCCTGCATCCTCAAAACTCCCTCAGCATCAACCGTAACTTGCTTGGCATCTCCGTTCCTGACTCTATCTTTGAGAACACATAAGTGGCGATCATCATAATGCCTGGCCCGAATACAGTCATACAATGCAGAACGGGCCACAGTATGGGCCAAAACACTGCCAGTCTCAAAAACCTCCAATCTCAAAAATCGGTTGGCTAACGCCTGAACAACCAAAGCAAGAGGTCGCTCTATGTTTGATAAATAGGCAAGACTACACATACTAGCTGACTTCCGGCTCAAAGCATTGGCCACCACATTGGCCTTCTCCGGATGATAAATAATGGTCATATCATAATCCTTCAGCAACTCTAGCCATCTCCTATGTCTCGTGTTCAACTCCTTCTGTTTAAACAAATACTGCAAGCTCTTATGATCCGTGAACACCTCACATGGCACACCATACAAGTAATGCCTCCAAATCTTCAATGCATGCACAATAACTGCTAACTCCAAGTCATGAACTGGATAGATCTTCTCATGGACCTTCAACTGACGAGAAGAATAGGCTATAACCTTGCCATCCTGCATCAACGCTGCACCAAGCCCAACCCGTGAAGCATTACAATACACGATATACGATCCTGAACCTGCGGGCAAAACCAACACTAGTGACGTGGTCAAGGCTGTCTTGAGCTTCTGAAAGCTCGCCTCGCACTCATCAAGCCACCTGAACTGGGCACCCTTCTAGGTCAACCTGGTCATCGGGGCTGCAATGGATGAAAAGCCCTCCACAAACCGGCGATAATAACCTGCTAAGCCCAACAAACTCCGGATCTCTGTAGCTGAGGTGGGTCTAGGCCAATTTCTGACTGCTTAAATCTTCTTGGGATCCACCCGAACACCCTCTGACGATACCACATGGCCTAGAAAGGCAACTAAACTCAACCAGAACTCACACTTGGAAAATTTGGCATACAACTGACTATCCCTCAGAGTCTGGAGGACGACTCTAAGGTGCTGCTCATGCTCCTCTCGGCTGCGAGAGTATACCAATATATCATCAATGAAAACAATCACGAATAAGTCCAAATAAGGCTTGAACACTCGGTGCATCAACTCCATAAAAGCAGTGGGGGCATTCGTCAGCCCAAATGACATCACCAAGAACTCATAATGCCCATAACGAGTGCGAAAAGCTGTCTTAGGGACATCAGACGCCCTAATCCTCAGTTGATGGTAACCAGATCTCAAGTCAATCTTGGAAAACACTGAAGCACCCTGAAGTTGGTCGAATAAATAATCAATCCTCGGCAAAGGATACTTGTTATTGATAGTAACCTTATTCAACTACCGGTAGTCAATACACATCCTCATCGAGCCATCTTTTTTCTTGACAAACAATACTGGAGCACCCCAAGGAGAGACACTAGGCCTAATGAAGCCTTTATCCAACAAATCCTGCAACTGATCCTTCAATTGCTTCAACTCTAGCAGGGCCATACAATACGACGGAGTAGAAATAGGCTGGGTGCCCTGAGCTAACTCAATAAAAATATCAATATCCCTGTTGGGTGGCATACCCGGCAGGTCAGCAGGGAAAACCTCTGGAAACTCACGAACCATGGGCACCGACTCCAGGGAAGGAACCTCGGCGCTAGAATCACGAACATAGGCCAGATACGCCAAAGAACCCTTCCCGACCATGCGCCGAGCCTTCATATAAGAAATAACTCTACCAGAAGAATGACTAGTAGTTCCCTTCCACTCCAAACGAGGCACCCCTGGCAAAGCCAAGGTCACTGTCTTGACATGACAGTCCAGAATAGCATAATAGGGGGATAACCAATCCATCCATAATATAACATTGAAGTCAACCATATCCATAAGCAAAAGATCAACCTGAGTCTCCAGACCACTCATGACTACTAAGCAAGCAAGGTAGACTCGATCTACCACTATAGAATCACCCACCGGTGTAGAAACATGCACAGCAATACTCAAGGAATCACGGGGCATACTCAAATAAGGGGAAAAATATGAAGACACATAGGAGAATGTAGAACCCGGATCAAATAACACAGAAGCCTCTCGGCTGCAAACATAAACTGTACCTGTAATAACTACATCAGAAGCCTCGGCATCAGGCCTGGCAGGAAAAGCATAGCACCGGGGATGAGCCCCTCCAATCTGATCATCTCTGGGTTGACCTACTGCGGCCTGACCTCTACCCCTCGTGGCATGTCCTCCACCTCTATGAGTCTGACCTCTACCTCTGGTGCCCCGACCGCCACCCCTAGCTAACTGAGGGGGTGGGGGTGCGCTTGATACGGGAACCATGGCACGGGAACCCTGATACTGAGAACCACTAGAAGCTCGGGGACAATACCTGGAAATATGCCCCAATCCACCGCAAGAATAACACGGCCTCTGCTGATATGGCTGGGGACTCTAGAACTGTCCCTCATGACCCTGATAACCACCCTGGAAATTCTGAAGCGGCGGTGTACTGATAGGTGTTGGTGGTGCACTGTGAGCTACCTGAAGTGCCGACTGATAGGGTCTGGGAGGATGACCTCTGCCTAAAGAATCCCTGCCCCCAGATGAGGCTCCACTGAAATGACCGAAAAGACTAGGCCTCTTGTCAGCCCCCTGACCACCACCCTGTGACATAATTATCTCAATCCTCCTGGCCGCATTGGCTGCATCCTGGAACAAAATATCAGTACCTGACTCTCTAGCCATCTGAAGTCTGATAGGCTGGGCCAATCCCTCAATAAATCTTCGACCCCTCTCCCGATCAGTGGGAAGTATCATAAGAGCATGTCGGGCTAGAGTGATGAACCTTGTCTAGAACTGAGTGACTGTCATAGATCCCTGCTGGAGACGCTCAAACTACCTCCGAATGTCCTCTCTCTGAGTAATGGGAAGGAACTTCCCCAAAAATACCTCCGAGAACTGAGTCCAAGTCAAAGGTGCAGAAACCAGCTGGTCTGGCTAAGAAATAGTCTCTCCACAAACTCTTGGCTGCGCCAGATAACCGAAAAGTGGCGAAGTCAACTCCGTTGGACTCCACTATGCCCATGTTCCGAAGAACCTCATGGCAGCTATCCAAATAATCCTGGGGATCCTCTGATGGTGAACCAGTAAAAGTAGCAGTAAATAACTTACTGAACCTGTCCAGTCTCCACAAAGCATCCGCTGACATAGCTGCTCCCTCTGCTACCGGTGCTGCAATACCCGGCTTGCTGAGGTGTCGGAGTCTGAAACTGTGGAGCCAGCTGCTCTGGTGTGAAAGTGGCACGAGCCTGTGTACCTCGCCCAGCCTGAGAGACGGCTGGTGCAGTAGGAAGAAGACCCGCCTGTGCTACACTCTCCATGAGTCCGATTAGACGGACAAGAGCGTCCTGAAGCACTGGGGTAGATATGAACCCCTCTAGAACCTGAGATGGTCCAACTAGGACTGCCGGAACTGGGACCTCCTCGTTAGACTCGACCTGAGGGTCCTCCACTAGGGCTGCTGCTCTAGGCTGAGCTCGGCCTCTAGCACGGCCTCGTCCTCGACCTCGAGCCCTAGTAGGAGCTGTAGCAGGAGTGTCGGGCTGCTGAGCGGAACCAAGGGAAGCACGCGTCCTCGCCATCTGCGAGAGAATAGAATAGAAACTCAATCAGTAATCAGAATTCATATCGCACGACAGAGATGAAACGAAATATGGATTCATCCAAACTTTGCAGCCTTTGGGGAATAAATACAGACGTCTCCATACTGATCCCTCAGACTCTACCAAGTTGTCCGTGAGTTGTGAGAGCTAAACAACCTAGAGCATTGATACCAACTTGTCACGCCCCAAAATCCCACCTTTGGGCCGTGATGGTGTCTAGTGTTGAACCCGCTAGACAAGACAACGTGTACAGTTAAACTAACATGATAATACCGAAACAACAGGATAAGCTAAAAATAGTTCACAACTCAACAGCGGAAATAGATAAAGTTTCAAAGCTAAGTAAAGACAACATAATACAGCGTCGCAATAATTTCCCAAAACCTGGAGTCACAAACTCACGAACTGTCTATAGGAGTGCTAAATACAAAGTCTGAAAGGAAATACATGACTGTCTCTGAGAACTAGAAGAAAAACAAGACTGGAATGAAGAACTAGGGATAGGAGAGAAGCCAAGGCCCACGAACACCAGTGGGTATACCTTGAAGCCTCTATGGTGAACTGAAGGAGCTCCCTCAACACTGTCCACCGGGTCCGAATGCGGGATCTGCACAACAATAAGATGTGCAGTGTAGCATCAGTACAACCGACCCCATGTACTGAGTAAGTGCCGAGCCTAACCTCGGCGAAGTAGTGACGAGGCTTGGACACGACAACAAAATGTACCTGTGCAGTTCAATAGTATAGTAGAAACTAAACAAGAATACAATTATAGAGAAGAACATGTTGGGGGTAAGAGATAGAAAATACTAAAATAACGGAAAGGAAAACAACAGTGTAAAATATCAAAAGAATAACGGGAATTGACAACACAAATTAAATTGTGAAAAATAATGGCACGGCACGTCCCCTCGTGCATAATAACATAAAATATGGCACAGAATGTCCCCTCGTGCATAAAGTACATAAACATGGCACGGAATGTCCCCTCGTGCATAAAACATCACAATCACGGCACGGAATGTCCCCTCGTGCATAACAATATAAAATATGGGACGGAATGTCCTCTCGTGCAAAACAATATAAAATATGGCACGGAATGTCCCCTCGTACATAACAATATAAAATATGGCACGGAATGTCCCCTCATGCATAACAATATAAAATATGGCACGGCATCACCCTTCATGCTTTTACACTCTTCCTCACCAAAACAATGTCAATATCAACGGCAAGGAATACAACATAGTGGAAATACAATTCAAAATCACCCGGTAAGGGGAAAGTATCAGTCAATATCGTAACGATTGCCCGGCAAGGGTCTTAGCTATAACCAATCATTTCAAATATATCCTTTACATTTGGGTTCTCAATCGAACCAATACATCATGAGTTCATCAACCAGATTTTTCAACATTAATCAACTTCCAAGTAGAGACAATTGCATATTGTAATGAACATGGAAGTAATAATAAGGTTTTTATCGAAAATAGACTCACGAGCATGCTTGACACACAATGCATAGGTACTCGTCACCTCACCTATGCATTGAACATTGTAAACACTTAACACATAGCATACAATACATATTCCCTCACCAATGTTAGGCAAGACACTTACCTCGGGTCCAAAAATAGCAATCAAGCCTCTAACACCGCCTTTCCTTTTGAATTCAACTCCGGAACAACAATAACTAGACATAATTAACTTAAGTATATCAATAATGACTCAATAAATAGATCCCATAGCCTAATTATCCATTTCTTCCAAAAATACAAAAATTCGACCCCGGGCCCGCTCGCTCGGATTCCAGTAATTCTCGAAGGGAACACTCACCCAAAGCCTAAGGATCACTAATATACGATTCTTACTTGATTTCACGGCCAATTCATAGAAAATTCTCAAATGGTTACAAGTTCTAGGTTACTACCCAAATTCTTGATTTTTGCACTAATTTATATAGTTAATCAAGCTAGAATCCATGCATGGAGCCAATTTTTGAGTAGAGTTCACTTACCTTAAAAGACCAGGTCGTTGGCCCTTAACAATGGAGGAAAATCGCCCAAGGAAGAAGAAAGAAAATGAGAAAAAAGGGTTTAAAACCCGTATATAAAACACACTGCCTCCACAGTGATTCCGCACCTGCTGCTCGGATACCGCAGGAGCGGTCCCGCACATGCGAGAAAAATCTCGCCCCTGCGGAAATGGGCTGGGGAGTCTGGGCCCGTGCCTGCAGAGGGGAGACCGCACCTGCGGAATATTTTCCGCACCCGCGATAATTGGCCAGGCCATTGGGTAATTGCACCTGCGATGCTGGGGACCGCTGCGGTCCCGCACCTGCGACTGGGCAACCGCACCTGCGGTCACACCAGAACAGGTGAACCAGCAGCTATGTTTGCTGGTTTTTAGCCTCGCTAGGTGCCCGGAAGGCACCTGGGCCCACCCGAGCCCTAAACTAAATATACCAACGAGTCCCAAATCATAACACGGACTCGCTCGAGCCTTTGGAACACCCAAAACAACGCTAAAACTCAAAATCACAACCCCCAAACCCCAAGAACCAAACTTAGGAACTTTATTTTTTCTAGACTTCGCTAACAACGTGCCGAACTGACCTATAAAACTCGGAATGACACAAAATATACACACAACTTCCAAAATCATCCTAAGAACTTATTCGACTAACTAAACCACTAAAATAACATCAAAACAAGGAATTAAACCTCAAAACTCATAGAATTTTCTTAAAACTTCATAAAGCTCAAATATTCCAATTTCGATCCGAACCACGTCATTTCAAGTCCATTTTCCACCAAATTTCACAGATAACTCGCATCACATATATTAAACTTGTTCCCGGCTCCGGAACCATAATACGGGCCCGGTAACGGTGATTTCACCTCAAAGTTCATTTTCAAAAGTCTTTCTTATTTTCAGAAAACAACTTTCTTTAAAAATTCATTTCTCGGGCTTGGGACTTCGTAATTCGATTCCGGGCATACACCTAGGTCCCATATTTTCCTACGGACCCTCCGGGACCGTCAAATCACGGTTCCGGGTCCGTTTACCAAAAATGCTGACCAAAGTCAACTTTATTCCATTAATTATCATAAATTCAACAGTTCAACACATTTCCACATAAAGACTTCCCGGCTACGCGCTCGGGCTTTGCATGCACAAAGAGGTGAGATTAACGGAGACTTTCGGGGCCTCGGAACACAATTTCTGCTAAATTACACAAGATGACCTTTTGGGTCATCACATGTGGAGACTCCTGGTAAACCTGCTACTGCGATCGCAGGTTTCTGAGTCACCTTCTATTGTACTTATTTCCATTATTTCCTTTTCTTCTGGAACAATTATGTATTCATTTTATACAACCACTCATAGAAAGGATTATGACTTCTACTACCGGTTAGTAAATATTATCGTTATTTCTGCTAATGTTAGGCTTACATAGTGTTAAAGACTAGGTGCCATCACGACTCCTTCTGAAGGATTTTGGGTCGTGACATTAAGCACCAAGCGACATACCCCACTATGTATTTCTTCATTCTCCTCTATCAATAATGATGCCTTAAGTCCCAATACATCTTAGCAGCACCCGGATGAATAGAGTCAGCCTTGTATCCGTAGCACATTGTCATCCCCAATAGTAACCTCCTTGGCATCGCCATGCTGAACCGTGTCCTTGAGGAAAAAAAAATAGGGGTGATCATACTGACGCTCTGTGATATGATCATAAAGAGAAGACCGATAACCACACAAGCCAAAACTCGACTCGGCTCCGAAACATCCAATCTAACAAACTGGTTAGCCAAGGCTTGAACATCCGATGGTAATGGCCTCTCTACTACCAATAGATATGCCAAAATGTCCAAGCTCTCTGCCTTTGGATTCAAGGCATCGACCACCATATTGGCCTTCCGATGATGATATAAAATGGTGATATCATAGTCCTTTTGAAACTCTAACCATCTCCACCGCCGCAAGTTAAGATACTTCTGTTTGAATAGATGTTGTAGACTCTGGTGGTCGGTACAGACCTCACAAGTGCCACCGTAAAAATATTGCTGCCAAATAGAAGGATGATTCTTCTCGTGTTCCCTCGGCTGTCTAGACGTGTATGAAATCACCCTACTGTCTAGCATCGCCATCGCACTGAGGCCAACACGTGACGCATCACAGTACATAGTGTAAGACCCCAAACCCGTAGGCAACACTAACACTAGGGATGTTGTCAAAGCAGTCTTGAGCTTTTGAAAGCCCTCCTCATACTCCCCGGTCCATCTAAATGGAGCACCCTTATAGGTTAATTTGGTAATAGGAGTAGAAATAAATGAGAAACCCTCTACAAATCGACGGTAATACCCTGCCAAACCAAGAAAACTCAGGATGTCAGTGGTTGAAGACGGCCAACTCTGCATTGCTTCAATCTTCTTCTTATCCATCCTTGATCCACTCGCTCGACATTCCATGACCCAAAAATGCCACTGAATCAAGCCAGAATTCACACTTTAAAATTTTTGCATACAACTTCTTTTCTCTCATGGTCTAAACCACAATCCCCAAGTGTTGCTCATGATCCTCCCGGCTCTGGGAGTACACCAAGATGTCATCAATAAATATAATGACAAATGAGTCAAGATAGGGTTGGAATACATTGTTCATAAAGTGCATAAATATGGATGGGATATCCGAAATGATATCACAATTAACTCATAATGACCATAGCGAGTCCTAAAGGTAGTCTACAGAATATTCTGATCCCGAATCTTCAGCTGATAATAGCCTAACAATAAATTGATCTTTGAGAACACTCTAGCACATTATACCTAATCAAATAGGTCATAAATGCGTAGTAATGGATACTTGTTTTTCATTGACCTGTTCAATTGTCGATAATCAATACACATGCGCATGGAACCATCATTCTTCTTTATAAACAAGACCGAAGCACCCTAAGGTGATACACTAGGTTGAATGAAGCCTTTATCAAGAAACTCTTACAACCGCTCTTTTACTCTTTCAACTCCACTTGCCATACAATATGATGGAATAGAAATGGTTGCGTGCCCGCAACAAGTCAATACCAAAATCAATATTCCTATTGGGCGGTGATGTGTCGTAGAATTTTGGCACATTTAATACCAATTACATAGATTTTAGGTCGTTTTAATGAATTTTTTCGTTAATTCTTATGAAGTTTGATTGTTTTGTAGTGGATGAGCTTGAAGACCCAAAAACATAGAAAAAAAGTTAAAAAGTTACAAAAGGATGAAATGCTGCAGATATGCTACCACATAACTCACATGCGGACCGCATAATTCAACTCGCACTCGAACTGGAGCAGACAATTTGGCCAAACCAAAAGAAGAATATGTGGTCCATTATGTGATAGCATAACAATTTTGCGAGCCGCATAATGGACCGCATAATTCCAGTAGAGGTATCCTCTCAACAAGATTGCGATGGGACAATGCTGTCACATAACAGATATGCGAACCGCATAACTGATATGCAATGGAATCCTGGAACTAGTGACCTGCAAGTCTATGATGATTTGGAAGATTATGCGGACCGCACACCTGATTTGCGATGGATATGTGGTCGCATAAGTCGTCTGCAGGGGCAATTTTGTCCAATTTTGGCTCCGACTTTTAGCCCACTATAAATAGATTTATTAGGGTTTTTTGGGTCATCTTTCTGAAAAAGAGACTACAACCCAAGTCATTGAATATTCATTCTTTTGGAAGCTTTGATAGAAAGATTCTTGCACTTTTGTAACCATTATGACTTTGAATATTGTTATTTTTTTGTATTTTAGTACGAGTGGCTAGTTTTAAATACTAAGGTTGTGGACCCTAAATTGGTGTAATATTAATGGGTTTTTCTCATTTAATATATATATAATGTTTGGTTGATATTTATTCATTTCTCATTATTCATTTATTGTTGGTGGTTGCAAACATTAACAAATGCCATTTTACTCTTTCTTTACTTGGAAAAGTGGGTTAGGGTTTGGTAGAAGTGAATATCAGAAACTCAAGACTTTAAACCTTGTTTAATAGAATCGCTTAGGAATAAGTGGGTTTTATTTGGAATAAATTGACTTTTCTTAATTGCAACTCTTTTATATTTTGAAAAATCATAAAGAGGAAATACTACCCAACTATTAAAAAATATTGGGTAGTCATTTAGAAATCATTTACATATCAAAGGACCTTCGATTAGAAATATATCATATTAACACCGATAGCATTACATTTCATTGAAGGGGACACAACCTTGGTTTCGCTAATCATATTAATTACAATCTTACATAATTATACTTGTTTTTATTTCACTCAATTACAACAGTCTTTTTAGCTAACGGACTAGAATCACGATTCAAGTTATGTTTTACACTATTCAAGTAATCTTTTCACACCTATTCCCTGTGGTATTCGACCCCAACCTAGTTGGGTTATTATATATGACATCGACCGCCTTACACTATTTATTAAAGTGTAATTTGAGCGTATCAAATTTTGGCGCCGTTATCGGGGAATACGGTTTTGAAATTACAAATTAGTGTGCACTTTACTTTACGTCTTTTTTATTCCATCACACTTTGCTTGCTTTTCTTCGAGTGCTAGGTAAGCATGACCGATTATGAGGAAGAAGAGAATCCCTTCACAGATATTGAGGAATATATTGAGGACACCAATGCCATCGTCCCTCCGCGAGTTGATGCTTCTACATTCAAGGTGGAACATGAGCTAATCCTAATGCTCAAGGCGGAAGGATTATTCAGAAACTCTACAGATGATGATCCAACACAACACCTTAGAAACTTCTTGGGTGTGTGTGCAATGCATACACAAAACAATGTGACAGATGATGCCCTGCGACTGCGGGTATTCAAGTACTCATTGACCGGAGAAGCAAGAAAATGGATTGAATGTCTACCTCCTCATTTTATACACTCTTGGCCTGAACTCGTCCGCGCTTTCTTAGCCAAGTGGTCCCCACAGAGCAAAAAATCCGAACTCAGAGATAAAATCTTCTTCTTCAAACAACTACCAGGAGAACACCTACATGAGGCATGGGACTGGTTCAAGCTATACTTAGTGAGCTCACCAAATCATGATTTTCCGGATACAACTTTATTGGAGAAATTTTACATGGGTTTGGATCCACTGAATAAATCCATAGCTAAAAATGTGGCAGATGGATCTTTCATGGACAAAACATTCCCCAGGATTACATAGATTCTAGACAAAATGGCCGAGCACAACCAAGCTTGGCACTCTGAAGATACCACTGGTGGAATTGCATACGGTACTCCCTCTCTAACCAGCGTGATCAAAGACAACCAAGAGAGAGAACAAGTGATTGATGGGCTTTCCACAAACATTAATGTGCTAACCAAGATGTTCACAGAGAGACATGCAACCCATGGTGAATCAAGAGTTCGAGGAAGCAAACTATGTCCATAATTCTCAAGGTGGTTATCACCAACAAAATCAATTGAGGCCAAACCCGCAAGGGAAAGGCCATCAAAATTGGCGCAATGATCAAGGTGGGTCAAGTCAAGGAACTTGGAGCAATAACAACAACAATTATGCCAACCGGAGTTCAAACCCCTATGTTCCACCAAAGGGGCAATATTCGAATTCTTCGCATTATAAGGAAGGTTCTTCAAGTGAATCTAAGTTGAAGGGCATTCTTGAAAAGATCTTGCAAAATCAAGAGAGAGGCGACACTACAATGAAAAACATGGCCGAACTTGTGGGGTCACACACCGCTTCTATACAGAAGCCTGAAATGCAAATGCGAGACTTGTCAAGGGAGCAAAATCCAAAGCTAAAGGGAAAACTCCCAAGTAACACAATTGCCAACCCTAAAGGTAATGGGAGTGGTCCAACTTCTCAATGCATGGCTATCACCACGTGAAGCGGGAAGGTACTTCAAGGAGAAAATGAACAAGTGGTTGAAGTTGATGACCTTGAGCAAGAGGTTGAGGAACAAGTTGAAGTGCCGATTGTTGTTGAATTTGAGAAGCTCCCCCAAGAGGAGAAAGTCCAAAAAGCACGCCATGATGAGGTAAAGGAAAAGGTTAAAGAGGTCCCAAAAGCTCTAGCACCAATTCCTCGACCTACTCCTCAATTTCCTCAAAGGCTTGTTAGAAGGGTGGAGGATAGCAAGTTCGAGAAGTTTTATGACATTCTAAAGCAATTGTCAGTGAACATTCCATTCTTGGAAGCCTTCCAAGAGATGCCGGGATTTTCTAAATACTTAAAGGACTTGATAACTAAAAAAAGATCCACCAAAAATTAAGTGGTGAGTGTGACTCACCGGGTTAGTTCCATTATTGCAACAACAACCGTCGATAAGAAAGAACACCCGGGAACATTCACCATCCCATGTACTATTGGCTTGCGAGATTTTGCAAGGGCTTTGTGAAAATGGGGCTAGCATTAAATTGATGCCTCTTGATATTTACAAGAAAGTGGGGTTAAGCTGGCCAAGACCTACAAGCACGAGATTGCAAATAGCTGATCATTCAATCAAGTGACCAGTGGGAATTGTTGATGATGTCCTAGCGAAAGTGGGAAAGTTCCTCCTCCCGCTCGACTTTTCGATCCTTGATTGTGCCGTTGATAAATAAATTAGTATCATTTTGGGGAGGCCATTCCTTGCTATTGGAAGAGCACTGATGGATTCAGAACGAAATGAAATCAAGTTTCAGGTTAATGATGAAGAGGTCACCTTTCAAGCAAGTAAAGGTATGAAGTTGCCACATGAATATGAGGGAATCTCAGTCATTGATGTTGTTGATTAGGTAGAGTATTCATGTGAGATGAAAATGGAAGAAGAATGCCTAGGTGAGGCCTTGGCAGAAATATTGGTGAAATTTGATGGTTAAGACATAGAGGGGTACATGGAAGCTGTGAATGCACTAGAAGGACGTGGGTCCTACACTTATGCACCAAATATCTCTCTCATGACTTAGAGAATAGAGCCACTCCCCCCACAAAGCCGTCAATTATTGAGTCACCGCAACTTGAACTCAAGCCACTTCCTCGACATATGAGGTATAAATGTTTTGGCTCCAATGATACTTTACCTGTAATCATTTCTTCTTTGTTGAATGAGATGCACGTAGGTCACTTTGAATGTCTTGAGGGAACACCGGCAATCCATTGGGTTTACAATAGTGGAGATCCGAGGAATTCCCGCCAGAATTTGTGAGCCAAAATCCAATTGGAGCAAGGAAGCAAGCCTAGTGTGGAGCACCAAAGGAGATTGAACCCATCTATGTAAGAGGTGGTATATAAGGAGATTATCAAGTGGTTGGATGCCGGGGTAGTCTACCCCATCGCAGATAGTTCTTGGGTGAGCCCGGTGCAATGTGTGCCGAAGAAGGGAGGCATGACTGTGATCCACAATGAGAAGAACAAGCTCATCCTAACAAGGACTGTGATCGGATGGAGAGTGTGTATGGACTATCGGAAGCTTAATAGTGCCACTTGCAAAGACAATTTCCCTATGCCTTTTTTTGATCAAATGCTTGATCGGCTATCGGGAAGGTCATTTTATTTCTTCTTGGATGGATATTCCAGCTACAATCAAATCAACATTGCATTGGAAGATCAATAGAAAACAACTTTCACATGCCCACGTGGGACCTTTGTTTTAGCTGGATGCCATTTGGGCTATGCAATTCTCCGGCTACCTTCCAACGGTGCATGATGTCTATGTTCTCGGACATGGTGGAAGATTTCTTAGAAGTGTTTATGGATGACTTCTCGGTAGTGGGTGATTCCTTTGAGAATTGTCTCGGCAACCTTAGACAAGTGCTCAAAAGGTGTGAGGAGACAAACCTTGTGGTAAACTGGGAGAACTGTCACTTCATGGTGGATGAGGACATCGTTTTGGGCCACAAAATCTATAAACAAGGCATGGAGGTTGACCGAGCCAAGATTGAAATTATTTCCAAGCTTCCTCCACCAACTTTAGTGAAAAGTGTCTGAAGTTTTGTGGGGCTCGCCGGCTTCTATAGGCGTTTTATCAAGGACTTCTCTAAAATTTAAAATCCCATGTGCAAGCTCCTTGGAAAAGATGCCAAGTTTGTATTTGATGAGAAGTGTCTCAAGGCATTTGAGTAATTGAAAGAGAAACTCACCACGTCACCTATTATTGTCACACCGGATTTGTCCCTTCCATTTGAACGTATGTGTGATGCCAGTGGTGTAGATATCGGGACGGTGCTTGGTCAACGTCATAAAAAAGTCCTTCATACTATATACTACCTAAGAAAGACACTCAATGATGCTCAAATGAATTATGCTATGACTCAGCAAGAACTCCTTGGTATTGGGAATGCCTTTGAGAAATTTCGAGCCTATTTGTTGGGATCCAAGGTAATAGTCTACACTGATCATGCTGCTCTTCGCTTTTTCATGGAGAATAAGGATGCCAAGCCAAGATTGATCCGGTGGGTCCTTTTATTACAAGAATTCGACTTTGAGGTCAATCAAGGATAAAAAAGGAATAGAAAATCAAGTTGCGGATCACCTGTCTAGGCTTGAAGAAGAAGGAATGCCAAAAGAGAACTTTGAAATCAATGATGCTTTTTCAGATGAGCACATATTGGCATTGTCTTACACATCCGCTCCTTGGTATGCCGATATTGCTAACTCCTTGGTTAGCGACCTTGTTCCCGATGGATTGGAAACTTATCAAAAGAAAAAGTTCTTGCGGGAGTTTAGGCAATACTATTGGGAGGAGCCCTTCTTGTTTCATATTTTCGCCGACAATATCATTCGGCAGTGTGTTCCGGAAGATGAGGTTATTCCAATTGTCAAGGCATGCCATGACTCACCGGTTGGAGGTCATCATGGAGGAAACCAGACAACAGCAAATGTTCTTTAATATGGCTACCATTGGCCATCAATCTACCATGACATGAATCAAATGGCCAAAGTATGTGATCAATGTCAAAGGCAAGGATCAATTTCTAAAAGGCATGAGATGCCTATGAATTTTGTAATGGAGGTTGAAATGTTCGATGTGTGGGGGATCGACTTCATGGGTCCCTTTGTGAGTTCTTATGGCTTGAAATATATCCTAGTGGCAGTGGACTATGTCCAAGTGGGTCGAGGAAATCGACTTGCTCCAACAATGAGGCGAGGAGTGTGACCGCATTTTTAAGGAAAAGTATATTCACACGGTTTGGTACTCCCAGGGCCATGTTGGATCTTATTTCTGCCACAAGGCTTTCACCGAAATACTCAAAAAGTTTGGCGTAAAGCACAAGGTGGCCACACCTTATCATCCTCAATCGAGTGGGTCAAGTTGAAGTCTCCAACAGGGAGATTAAGAACATTGTAGCCAAAACTGTCAATGCAAACAGGACTGACTGGTCAAGAAAGCTAGATCATGCGTTGTAGGCATATCGCACATTATTCAAGACTCCTATTGGCACTTCACCGTACTGGTTAGTCTTTGGTAAGGCGTGTCATTTGCCCATGGAGCTTGAACACAAAGCCATGGAGGCTTTGAAATTTTTTAACCTTGACTGGGCTGAGGCTGCTAATATGTGAATTACACTAACTCAACGAGATGGAATAATTCTATTTCCATGCCTATGAGAGTGCAACCATGTATAAAGAAGAATGAAGTTTGTTCATGACAAGAAGATCCTGAAGAGGAAGTTCAAATCGGGTGACTTGGTCTTGCTCTTCAATTCGAGACTCAAGTTATTTCCGGGAAAACTCAAATCCAAATGGTCTGGCCCGTTCAAAGTGGTGAATGTGTCCCCTTTCAGAGCTATTGAATTAGAGACGGAGGACGGACTTCGAACATAAGTGAATGGCAAGCAGGTTAAGCATTACCTGGGCACAACAGGAGACAAACACTTGGTAGAGCAATTTGCTCTAAAGGATGGTCCATCCCCCACCACTGAGTAGGCCCAAAAGAGGCCAACTTCATCGTGCCGCGATGTTAAATCAAGCGCTTCTTAGGAGACAACCCATTTGTGGTAACACTCTTTTGTAGTTTGTTTTTATTTATTTATGTAGATTAGATTGATCAAGTTGACGTATTTGTTAGAGTGTGGGTACTCCTAAATACCAGGAAATAGGGTGCAAGGACTGAGGAAAGTGATGAAAAGTGACTCAGGGGAGTTTGCGGCAGCTATGCGGTCACATAATGACTTTGCGAACCGCATAGTCGTCGCAAACATGATCAGAAGATTGAGGAAATTTTATATGCAAAAATGCGGTGGGGGTTCAAATTATGTGGTCCGCATATCAAATATGCGAGTGCATAGTGAATCACATAACTGAGGTAATCTAACTTGCTCTAAAGCCACCGCATAACACTTATGCGATCGCATAACGTGTTATACAGCTACTTGCCAATCGCAAACAGCCCAGGTAAAAGCTCTCAACCCTTCGCACACCGTCACTCTCACTTGCACACAAACACTTAACTACACTCACATAATAAAACACAAAAAAACACAACAAACGAAATAAAACCCAAAAAGATTCTAATCACATACAAGGCTCATACAACAAGGATTAGGAATTCAATGTGCTCGTAAATCAAATTCTCATCTCCGTTGTTTATTCGATATCTGGTATGTTCCTTCTCTTTCTCTTCCTCCTTTCTTTCTCTTTCTCTTTTTTCTTGTGGATTCATTGCTTAATGTCCATAATTTTGAGCTCCTTAGCTCGTGTTTAGTTCCCAAAGGTGTGTGTTAGGGGTCTGTGAGGGTGATTCATGGGTAAATCGTGCTTTAGGTTGTGGAAATTGTTAAAGGAGGGGTTTGCTCTCTAAGGAAGAGGACTTTTTCAGCCTGCATAAGTGGTTTGCGGTCCTCATAAGTTATCGCAAACTTAACCCTAGGTGGCCATGTAAATGATGTTATGCATCACCTTATGTGGTCGCAAACGTGTTCTACGGACCGCAAAGCAACCTCAAACACGGGCAGGTGAGTGGGTTCTTTGCGATCGCATAATTTTTTTTGTCAAATATGGTGTGCAAATATGCGACGGGTTTGTGGTCCACATAGTGGTTTTGTGATCGCATAACCCATCGCATAATCTGTTTTCTTCTGGGGTGTGCAATTACGTGACAAGTTTGTGGTCTGCATAGTTGTTTTGCGACCGCATACCTCATCGCATAACTTGCTTTCTTCTGTTAAAATTCTTCTGCATGACTTCTATGCTATGCCCACCACTCACACACTGTTTCATTGCAGGAATTGCACCAAGAAAAGCTATTGCAACGTGATCCCCATCCGCTCGTGGATAGAAAAAGGTCACTTTGGGAAAACAGACACAACAGGCTAAACGTCCGCGACCGAAAACCACCCGCACCACTGCTGAGCACTCCTCCCAGTATAACGAGGAGGGGGCACAAATGGATAGCTTGCCTTCAGTTGACTTACAGGCTGAGGCACGAAGGAAGAAAGGGGAGGATATTATTCTATGGTTTGGAGTCACAGGCTCCATGAGTCTATACAAAGAAGAGCTCTCAAAGTGAAAAATCCTCGAGGAAAAACACTTGAGCTTGAATGGGTTGAAGGAGAACTATCCTCATATAACTGAGAACATCAAGCAGAGGAAGTGGGAATTCTTCACTAAGGTCCCTGATGAATGCAATGAGATATTGTGCGGATATTCTATGCTTTGTATGGGGCATCGAGGAATGCTGAGCAGAAGAGAAACAGGGTATTTGCCGAATCAGTTCTTGTTCGAGGGGTCCAAGTGTTATGTGATAAGGGCACCATCAATGACCTGTACTTCGAGGTTGGAGTCCCGACACAGCTGAATATGAGGCTAAAGTAGCTAACAAGAACAACGAGCGTGCCTGTATTGCTTCTGTGATAGCAAAGGGGACACCCGCCTGGATTGACCCTAATCATAATATCTACAAGGAGGATCTCACACGAGAGGGTCGCTATTGGATTAGCTTTGTCACATCTCGCCTGATGTCGTCTATGAATGAAACTAACATCAACATTGAGAAGGCACTCCTCATTGCGTGCATTATGACAGGCATTAAGATTGATGTGGGAGAGATCATCTTCCGGGAACTGGGAATCAGAACGAACCAGAAGCACATATCACTTCCATTCCCTTGCTTGATCACAACTCTCTGTAATGTTGTGAATGTGCCTCTTATGCCAAAGCATGACAAACCGGAGAAAGCTCTCAAGGACATTGACATTATGCGCATCAGTGACACAGTACCAAAGGAAACTGCGACTCCAATAGAAACTCAAGTCCCCCCTTCCAGTAGACTCAGCAGTTTCAGAGGCCCAATTACCTGCCACTCCTCAGGCCCCAGCAACCTCCACAGCTACTCCACAGGCCACCACTACACAACCCCAGGTCCTACTACCAGCTCCAATGCTAAGGTGGACCGGATGATAAAGGAAATCCCCAATCTCATTCGGCAAGAATTTCTCCCCGTCCAATCCTCAGTAAGTGTTCTTCAACAGCAGCACAAAACCTAGGAGGATTGCCTAAAGCACTTTGAAGTGCGTCTTGAGAAAGTCAAACGGGGTGAGGTTTAAGGTATGACATAGCTCCGTAAGGAGGTTGATGCATTGAAGGCTCAGCTGCAGAAGATGCAGAATTTGGAATTTGACTTGTCATCATTCCTTCCAAAGGAGGGTGAGCAGGGAGCTGGCACATCCATTCCCAGATTGGACTTTGATTTCACAAACTTGATGACAACTCCCAAGGCACAGAGTGTTGAGACCTCAAAGGCTCAAGCCCCTCCTGCACCCATCCTCATTTCACAAACTTGATCAAATTCCTGCTGCCCAGACAAGAACGAAGACACACTGCTAACTACATGGATTTAACCTTCATGGAGTGTCTGTACAGAGGCAAGCAGATCAGTTGGCCAGCTTTTATCATCCAGCTCTTGGACAGAGTGGTGAATGGCACCAAAGCCCATGCGATCCCTTATGGGTTTATTCTGACTGCAGTTCTTGCTCATTTTGGAGTTCCTACAAAGAAGGCTGAGATGGCTACTGCTAAGGATTTCTTTGGGAAGGACACTCTGTTGTCTTGTGATTATACTGTCAATGCACCAGCAGATGAACCTGGTTCATCTTGGAAGCAACTAGTCAACAACAAGGTCCGTACTCTGGTGCAGGAAAGCGAGTTAAAGGATATGGAGATCCTTCGATTGTAAGTCTCGCTTAATTGAGGTGGAAGCTGAGCGTGATGCTCTCAAAGCTGAGTTAGCAAAGGAGAAGGAGAAAAATGAAGGTGTTTTACACAAAATGATGTCCCTATTACAAACCAAGAACCCAACCTCATTAACACCCTCCCAGCCTTAGGAATGTCCAGTGTTACCCCCTCCAAACCAATCAAGTGCCCAGTTCGGGACAGTGTCTAGTTTTTGTTTCAGTTTTTATTCTGTCTTTCTCATGTTTTGGCTGTTTTGATTTTAATCTGTTTTGGTGCTGATCATCCCTGTTAGTCAATGAAAGCTTGTTGTTTTGAAAAATGTCTCAATTTCTTATTTAGCTTATATTATTAGTTTCTTGTGATGATTAATCATGTTTGCACCTGCAGTTGCCTAAATTGGCCATGAGTAAGAATTAAAAACTGGTAAGTATCATTTTGCAACTTTTCGATGATGCCAAAAGGGGGAAGATGTGTTGTGTTATATTTATAACCTAATGAACCTGGTTCTCAATGATTAATGCTTAAAAATATACAAAGTGTTTGAAGTGTATACAGGATAAAAGCACAGAGTTTGTCATCATCAAATAAAGAGAAATTGTTGGCCCATGTCACTGAATGGGTTTTGAAGATTGACAAATATTGACAAGTTGAACCATGTCCATCAAAGCATACAAACCTGAACGGAGCAGTTGGCACAAGAATCATACAAGTGTAGGAGATATCAGTGATTGCTGAGTATCAAAGAACTAAGAGGATGTCTCCTAATACGAAAAGATTGCAAACTGATGAATACAATAAAAGTTTAATTCAGCAAGGACAGAAACGAAGGAAGGAAGTGGAGTTTGACAAGGACCTGTTCTCCCAGGTAGAATCGGACCAGAACTCAACAGCTGACTCTATAAATACTCAAAGTATTACTGCTGAAATTCACGACACACAAAGACGCACAACGACTAAATTGAATCAAGTTCTGAAAGCAAAATTCTCAGGATATTTGCAAGCAGGAGTATTGTGCAAAGGCTATAGTTCAAATAGAAGAAACAGTTCCATTTGTTTATCATTGAGTCTAGTTGGTTGTAGTAGAAGTTTTAACATTGTATCTTTTCAGCTTTATTAGAAGCAAGTGTAATAGGTACACATTGTTCAAGTTAGAGTTAGCTTGAAGTCTGTAAAAACTAGCTGGAGGCTAGTTGATACAAAGAGGATTAGAGTTAGTCCTAGGATTACAAAAGAGTTTATTTGTAAGTCCGTTTGGCTCAGAGTTTTTAGTGAAGTGTTTGAGAAAATCCTACCGATGAGTAGGTCGTGTTTTTTCACCTTTTGAGCCAGGTGTTTTCCACGTAAAATATTTGTGTCTTTATTTTACTGCTTTATTATTCCGCAAATAGTAGTAAGTAGTACACCAAGAAGAACCATGTTCTTCTTATTAGAAAGCACTCGAAAATTGGGTACTGCACAATTAACTTATAATATTGTGTAGTATTGACGTCTAAAACATCAATATTATTACGAGTTATGTTTGGCTGTTGGTGGTTGACTTTGACCGTTGTCCAAGATCGTCACTACTTTCAACCTAAGGTTAGGTTTGTTGCTTATTGAGTGCATGAGGTCGGTTGTACTCATACTACACTTCTGCACCTTGCGTGCAGATTTTGGAGTTGTTGTTGAGTTTGGCGTAATCTGACATTGAAGATGAACATGTGTTTCAGTTATATTTGCCTCTTGTTCTTGGTAACTTTAGATTTATAAATCTATTTATGTAAGTTTCGAATGTATGATGTATTTATTTCATTGTAGCATTGGAAACTCTAAGTCTTAAACTATCATGATTGGTACTACCAGTACTTGGGGAATTGTATAAAATTTAGTTATTTCATTTTTGACTCTTATCATTATCATTATATTGTGCTTTATTGTTAATTGGCTTAACTAGCGGGTTGGGTTAGGTGTCATCACGACTAATTGAATTTTGGGTCGTAAAATGATATAGTAAACTCTAAGTGTACTGAAACAAATATAAGTTGGCATGACCGGTTGACCATCCCGGTTCAATTATAATGGAGAACATTGATTGAGAATTCACATTGACATATATTGAAGAATTAGGAGATTCTTCAAGTATTCTCTTGTGTTGCTTATTCAATGATATCCCAGATAAGGTTGAGATTAAATCTCTTGATTTCTGGTATGAATATATATATATATATATATATATATATATATATATACAAACACACACATATATATATATGGGTCGCTCACCTGCCATGTGGATCGTTTACTATTATATGATTTGAATAGATGCATCAATGATATGGTCACATGTGCGCTTGTAATCAACACGCACTTTTGGCTTTTGCAAGGTTACTTGCCCAAATTATTAGATAATAGTTTCAAATTCTAAAATCACGATGATTTATTTTGATAATGTTGGTTTGAATTCAAAATTACATGCCACAAATTATAGCTAAATCATTAGTTATGAGAACAGAACTTCCAAAAGAAAATTTGATGTGGGATGTGTTATTAGCATGTAGCAGCACTTGTACGCATCAAGAAAACAAGTTATCATGAATTTTCACTATCACAATTGGTTTAGGGACAGGAACCAAATAATTTCTATCAACATTTTGGATGTGTTATATGATTTAATTTTTCCACCACAATGTCACGACCCAGAATCATAACCTGTCGTGATGGCGCCTAACGTGGTACTAGGCAAGCCGACATTTACGAATAACTCCAACAGTTTAAACAAAAATAGATTTAAAGCAGTTTAAATAGCAACTTCTCATAACAAGATAGAAAGATCCAAACAAAATGCGGAAAAACAACTCGCAAATCGGGTTGTTACAGAGTGCATGAGCATCTACATGTCACAAGTCTATAATACACTGCCTAAGATAGTACGAAACTAAATATAATAAAAGGAAAGATAAGGAAAGAAAAACAAGGACTGCGAACGCCGGGTAGCTACCTCGATGTCTCCGAAGATCGGCTGTGCAAAGTATCAACACCCACTGTGTCTACAAACACCTAGATCTACAACACGAAATGCAGGGCATATCGTGAGTACAACCAACTCAATAAGTAACAAGACCAAACATAGAACTTAAGATAATGACGAGCTACACAGTTATAGTTCTAATTCATTAGTCTCAACAAAGAATGTAGACATGCTTTCAAATACGGGAATTTAAGTCAAATCGGTTTATGCATGTCAAGTTCAAGAAAAAACCAGATATAATTTCTCTAAGAAGTATCAAAATAGTGATATATGGATGTTATGTGCAACAACAATGAAATCAAATGCAGCCTCTCAGATAAATAGTGACTCAGTCCTCCCATTCACTCCAACCTCACAATCATACATTCCTTATAGTCACTCATTCCTCTCAGTCGCTCGAACCTCGGCATTCGCACTCAGTAGGTACCTGCGCTCACTGGGGGTGTGTACAAAATCCAGAGGGGCTCTTTCAGCCCAAGTGCTATATCAAGCTAATCATGGCAGAATTCAATGAAACATGCTGCGACATGCAGCCCGATCCCATAAATATCCTCACAAACAGGCCCTCGGCCTCACTCAGTCATCAACCTCTCCAGCCTCTCGGGCTCTTAGTGATCATGAAAATCAGCCCAACAGTAATGATATGATGTATCAACAAGGAAATAATAAATACTGAAATATGATATGCGAGTAAAACTAACACTGAGTATAAATAGCCATTAGCAAGTAATTCAACATGTAACGTGGCTTTTGTGGGTCCTAACTGTACCAACACGTAGCCTAAACATGATTTCTAACATGATCTACAGTCAAATTTCTATAACACAAGGAGAGAATATAGCTAACAAGAAGTTATTCAACTTTACTATTACATGGAATGGACCAAGTCACCATTCCTACGATGCATGCCCACACGCCCATCACCTAGCATGTGCGACACCTGCCATGTGGATCGTTTACTATTATATGATTTGAATAGATGCATCTATGATATGGTCACATGTGTGCTTGTCATCAACATGCATTTTTGGCTTTTGCAAGGTTACTTGCTCAAATTATTAGATAATAGTTTCAAATTCTAAAATCACGAGGATTTATTTTGATAATGCTGAGTTGAATTCAAGCTGGTTTAGCAAAAATTACATGCCTCCAATTATAGCTAAACCATTAATTATGAGAACAAAACTTCCAAAAGAAAATTTGATATGGGATGTGTTATTATCATGTAGCAGCACTTGTAAGCATCAAGCAAACAAGTTATCATGAATTTTCACTATCCCAATTGGTTTAGGTTCTGGAAAAAAATAATTTATATCAACAATTTGGATGTGTTATATGATTTAATTGTTCCACCACAATATCATGACCCAGAATCATAACATGTCGTGATGGCACCTAACGTGGTACTAGGCAAGCTGACATTTACGAATAACTCCAACACTTTAAACAAAAATGGATTTAAAGCAGTTTAAATAGCAACTTCTCATAACAAGATAGAAACATCCCAAAACACAATGCGGAAAAACAACATGCAAATCGGGTTGTCACAGAGTACGTGAGCATCTACATGTCACAAGTCTATAATGCACTGTCTAAGATAGTCTGAAACTAAATACAATAAAAGGAAAGATGAGGAAGGAGAATCAAGGACTACGAACACCGGGCCACTACCTCGAAGTCTCCGAAGATCAGTTGTGCAAAGTATCAACACCCAATGTGTCGGGAAACACCTGGATCTACAACATGAAATGCAGGGCGTATCATCAGTACAACCAACTCAGTAAGTAACAAGACTAAACATATAACTGAAGATAGTGACGAGCTACACAGTTATAGTTCAATTTTAGTAGTCTCAACAAAGAAAGTAAACATCTTTCAAATCCGGCAATTTAAGTCAAATCGGTTTATGCATGTCAAGTTCAAGTAAAAAACAGATATAATATCTCTAAGAAGTTTCAACACAGTGATGTGGATGTTATGTCAAACAACAATGAAATCAAATGCAATCTCTCACATAAACAGTCACCCAGTCATCCCATTCACTTCAACCTCACAATCATACATTCCTTACAGTCACTCATTCTTCTTAGTCGCTCGAACCTCGACACTCACACTCAGTAGGTACCTGTGCTCACTAGGGGTGTGTACGGACTCCAGATGGGCTCTTTCAGCACAAGCGCTATATCAATCATGGCATAATTCAATGAAACATGCTGCGACATGCAGCCCGATCCCATAAATATCCTCACAAACAGACCCTCGGCCTCACTCAGTCATCAACCTCTCTAGTCTCTTGGGCTATTAGTAATCATGAAAATCAGCCCAACAACAACAGTATGATGTATCAACAAGGAAATAATAAAGACTGAAATATGATATGCGAGTAAAACTGAGACTAAGGACAAATAGCAATTATCAGGTAATTAAACATGTAACGTGGCTTCTGTGGGTCCTAACAGTACCAACAGATAGCCTAAACATGATTTCTAACATGATTTACAGTCAAATTTCTATAACACATGGAGAGCATATAGCTAACAACAAGCTATTCAACTTTACAATTCCATGGAATGGACCAAGTCACCATTCCTATGGTGCATGCCCACACGCCCCTCACCTAGCATGTACGTCACCTACAAACCAATCATATAACACAAAATCCGGGGTTTCATACCCTCATAACCAGATTTAGAATTGTTACTTGCCTCATTCCATGCCAATCTCTACTCCAACACACCTTTGCCTCTTGTACCAGCCTCCAAATGCCTCGAATTTAACCACAAAGAATTCGATACAATAAACACGGACTAAAGGAATCAATTCCACATGAAAGTACGAGATTATAGGTCAAAATTCCAAAATCGGCTTAAAGCCGGCCCCCGGCCCCTGGACCCACGTCTCAAAATCCAATAAAAGTCACAAAACCTGAAAACCCATTCAACCACGAGTCTAACCATACCAATTTCATCAAAATTCGACACCAAATCACCACTCAAATCCTCAAAATCAACTCTCCAAATCCCTAGCCCCAAACCCCCAAATTACACCTCAAAAACACCTAAACTAGGTGGGAAAATCCATGGAGAAACAAGATTATTGATCAAAAACGAGCACGAGGAACTTACCTCAAGGATCTCTTCAAAAACCCTCTCAAAAATCACCTAAGCTCGAGCTCAAAATTTTAGAAATGATAAAAATCTCGGAACCTTCATTATTATATGTTCTGCCCAGGCTTTTTTCTTATGCAAGAAATCACTTAATGCGACCAACCGCTTCTGGGGTCTAAATCCCGCTTCTGCTGACCAATGGCTCCCAAGAGAAATCCGTTTCTGTGATCCTCTACGCGCAGGTGCGAGTCTGCACCTGTGGAAATCTTTTCGCGTCTGCGCTCCACAGTCCACAGCCCAAACATCACTTCTGTACCTCCATAGGTGCGATTACACCAGTAGTTGCAAATCTTCAGCAATTCTTCAACTTCAAACCTTGGTCCATTAACCACCCGAAAACATCATATGAACTTAATCAAACCCTCAAATCACCTCAAACAACATTAAAAACACAAATTGCACATTCATTCAAGCCTAATGAACTTTGAAACTTCCAATTTCTACAACTGATGCTGAAACCTATCAAACCACATCTGATTGACCCCAAACATGTCACACAAGTCACAAATGACACCACAGACCTAATCCAACTTTCGAAATCGGAATCCAGCCCTGATATCAAAAAGTCCACTCCTGGTCAAACTTCCCAAAAATTCAACTTTCGCCATTTCAAGCCTAATTCCACTATGGACCTCCAACTCACAATCCGAACACACTCCTAAGTCCAATATCACCCAACAGAGATAACGGAACCATAACAACTCCATTTCGGAGTTGTTTACACATAAGTCAACATCCGGTCAACTATGCCAGCTTAAGGTTTCCATTATGAGACTAAGTGTCTCAATGCATTCCTAAATCCTTCCGGACCCGAACCGACTAACCCGATAAGTCATATAACAGCTATAAAACACATAATAAGCATTAAATGGGGGAATGGACTACAAATCTCGAAAGGACCGGCCGGGTCATTACATCCTTCCTCTCTTAAATAAATGTTCTTCCTCGAACGGGTCTAGAAACATACCTGGAGTCTCAAATAGGCGTGGATGACAGCTCCGCATCTCCTGCTCGGTTTCCCAAGTAGCCTTCTTAATGGGCTGACCTCTCCACTGTACCTTCACTGAAGCTATATCCTTTGACCTCAACTTTTGAACCTGCCGATCCAAAATGGCCATCGGCTCCACATCATAAGTCAAATCACCATCCAACTGAACCGTATTGAAATCCAAAACATGCGACGGATCGCCGTCATACTTCCAGAGCACAGAAACATGAAATACTGGATGCACACTCGACAAGCTAGGTGGCAAGGCGAGCTTGTAAGCTGCCTCTCCAATCCTTTGACGTACCTTTAACGGCCCAATAAACCGAGGGCTCAACTTGCCCTTCCTCCCGAACCTCATAACACCCTTCATGGGTGGAACCTTGAGCATAGCCTTCTCTGCAACCATGTAAGCAACATCTCGGACCTTCCTGTCACCATAGCTCTTCTGTCTAGACTGCACCGTGCGAAGCCGATCTTGAATCAATTTAACCTTCTCCAAAGCATCCTGAACCAAGTTAGTACCCAATAGTCTAGCCTCACTCTGCTCAAGCCAATCCACCATAGATCTACACCACCTCCCATAAAAAGCCTCATACGAAGCCATCTAAATGCTCGACTGGTAGTTGTTGTTATAAGCAAACTCTGCGAGCGGTAGAAACTTATCCCATGAACCCTCAAAATCAATGACACAAGCGCGTAGCATGTCCTCAAATATCTGAATAGTGCACTGGAATTGTCCGTCTGTCAAAGGGTGAAATGTTGTACTCAACTCAACCTGAGTGCCCAACTCTCGCTGCACGGCTCTCCAAAACTGCGTGCCTCAATCTGAAAGGATAAACACTAGCACACCATGAAGGCGAACAATCTCTCGGATGTAAATCTCAGCTAATCGCTCTGAAGAATAAGTAGTACCAATTGGAATGAAGTGTACGAACTTGGTCAGCCTATCCATAATCATCCCCAATAGCATCGAACTTCCTTGAAGTCAGTGGGAGCCCAACTACGAAATCCATGGTGATCCGCTCTCATTTCCACTCTAGAATCTTTATCCTATGAAGCAATCCACTATGTATCTGATGCTCATATTTTACCTGCTAACAGATAAAACACCATGCTACAAACCCCACTATATCCTTCTTCATTCTCCTCCACCAATAGTGCTGCCCCAAGTCCTGATATATCTTTACGGCACACGGATGAATGGAATACCGCGAACTGTGGGCCTCCTCAAGAATCAATTCATGTAGCCCATCCACATTTCGCACACATATCCGTCCTTACATCCTCAATACCTTATCATCTACAATAGTAACATCTCTGGCATCACCGTGCTGAAACTTGTCCTCGAGGACAGGCAAATGAGGATCATCATACTGGCGCTCTCTGATGCGACCAAATAAGGAATACCAAGAAACCACACCATCTAGAATCGACTGGGCTCCGAACATCTAATCTCATGAACTACTTGGCCAAGGCCTGATCATAAACTGCAAGAAGTCTATCACAAATAAGAATGAATGCAAGGCTACCCATATTCATTGTCTTCCTACTAAAGGCATTGGCCACCACATTAGCGTTCCCCGAATGATACAAAATAGTAATATCATAGTCCTTTAGCAGCTCCAACCATCTCCACTACCTCAAATTTAGATTCTTATGTTTAAACAAGTGTTGGAGGCTCCGATGATCCCTAAATACCTCACAAGACACACCATAGAGATAGTGCCTACAAATCATCGATGCATGAACAATTGCAGCCAACTCCAGATCATGAACAGGGTAGTTCTTCTCATGAGGCTTCAACAGACTCGAAGCATAAGCAATCACTCTACCCTCTTGCATCAAGACACGCCTAATACCAATCCGAGAGGCATCACTATACACTCTATTATAACCATTACCTCAATCTAGAACTAGAACTGGAGTTGTGGTCAAGGAAGAGAACTTCTAAAAGCTCTTGTCACATTCATCTGACAACCTGAAAGGAGCACCCTTCAGGGTCAATTTTTTCAAGGGAGATGCAATAGATGATAAACACTGTACGAAGTGACGATAATTACTAGCCAACCCTAGAAAGCTCTGAATTTCCGTAGCTTGGGACGGTCTGGGCCAACTCTGAACCGCCTCTATCTTCATCAGATCCACCAGAATCTCCTCAATAAACACCACATTTCCCACGAACACCACTGAACTGAGCCAAAACTTACACTTGGAGAACATGGCATAAAGTTTCTCCTCCATCAACCGCTGCAACACAATCCTCAAATGATAGACATGCTCCTCCTAGCTGAAACACATTGCTCATCAAGATGCATGAACACTGTTGGAGCATTAGTCAGCCCAAAAAATATCACAAGGAGCTCATAATGACCATAAAAGGTCCTGCATGCTGTTTTTAGAATGTCCGAGTCCCAAATCTTCAACTGGTGATACCATGACCTCAAATTAATCTTAGAGAACACCCTCACACCCTGAATCTGGTCAAACAGATAATCAATGCCCGAAAAAAGATACTTGTTCTTGATTATTACTTTGTTCTACTGCCTATAATCAATGAACATTCTCATAATACCATCCATCTTCTTCACAAACAGAATCGATGTACCCCAAGATGACATACTAGGCATAATAAACCCCTTATCAAGAAGTTCCTGAAGCTGCTCTTTCAACTCTTTCAACTCAGCTGGTGTCATACGGTACGTAGGAATAGAAATAGGTTGAGTGTACGACACCAATTCAATACCAAACCAATGTCCCTATCGGGCGGCATGCCCGACAGGTCTAAAAGAAACACATCCGGAAAATCTCGTAACACCTGAACGGAATCAATAGTAGGGCTATCAGCACCAACATCCTTCACAAAGGCCAAATAAGATAAACAAACCTTCCCAATCATTTGTTGGGCCTTCAAGTATAAAATCACTCTATTTGGATCATAGTCTAGAAAACCTCGCGACTCAATCTGTGGCAGCCCCCACATTGCCAACGTCACGGTCTTAGCATGACAATCTAGAACAACATGACATGGAGACAGCTAGTCCATACCTAAGATCACGTCACAATCAACCATACTTACCAACAAGAGATCAATTCTAGTCTCCAAACCCCCAATGGTCACTACACGCGACCGATATTCACGGTCTATAATAATAGTATCTCCCACTGGCGTAGATATATAAATAGATGAAACTAGGGACTCGGGAAGCATATACAGATAATGAGAAAAATATGATGATACACATGAATAAGTGGAACCAGGATCAAATAACACAGAGGCATCTCTGTGGCAAACTGAGACAATACTTGTGATCATGGTTTTTTGAAGCAACAGCATATGGTCTGTCTTACACCCCATATTTGCGTACGTGAAAGTACGCCATAAGTAAATTGATGAAAGCTCGGAAATGAGATATTACATCCCGAATTTTCGTATGTTAAAGTTTCGTCGTATGTTCGGGATAATAAGTAGTACGATTTTTCAAACAAGTGATAAATAAATTCGTGAAGGTGAGAGGGTAAGCAAATCGAAGAAGATGAATTTCGTCGGAGTTTGACAATTTGGGATAAAATACGGTACGAGCTATAATACCCGGTATTTATGGACTAATGACATACAAGGTACTACATGACTATGATAGTAAGGTGTATAAGGTATGTTAAAGGTGAGAAGTATTTTAAGTAAGTTGAAATAATTCTCAATTATGTGGTTAATTAGTTAATTATTGGGTAATGGGATATTACCTAATTAATTAAAGATTACTATAAAGATTAAACCCCCCCCCCCCAAACAAGGGAATTACGTGACAGTCCCTAAACATTATGACTCTTAAGTCATTGAAGAGTAGGTGGCAAGATTTAAATCATTTGGCGGATGGATAAAACATATCTCTAACTTCCAAAAAGCCATGGATAAAACATATCTCTAACTTCGGAGAAATGGATAGATAAGAAACGTGAATCACAACTCATTCTTATAGGCATCTATGAGTCTTCAACATAAATGTTGTGTGTTACAAACGAAAGTCATATAAGAAACGCACAAGACCTTCAACAATTTAAATTAACGTGAGATTTTGCAATTTTAAGGGAGTACGGTGTAATCCTTCTCAAGAGAATCGACTCATGTATGTTAAGGATATCCCTTCTTTCTTTTTGGCATGATCTATCTGACACAAACGAAATGAGCAAATGCACAACTTCCATAAATTACTCTATTCGTAGAAATGCTAGAGATGCGTATATTCTTGTTTTCCAATAAGTCTTATTATTCTATCGTCTGTTCATGGATTTCAGAAAATAAGTAACTTGATAATGGTCTTATGACACTCCGAAAGAATTTATTGACATACTTATCAGGCATTACATTCATTTACATTGACCCATGACCAGATGGCATTATATGTATATTATATGTATATTATATGTACATGGGATATGGGAAAAGATTATGGCGTTATATACACATCACCGCCTGATCAGCTGGTAT
The DNA here is from genome assembly GCA_005239525.1 of Nicotiana knightiana. Classification (NCBI taxonomy): domain Eukaryota; kingdom Viridiplantae; phylum Streptophyta; class Magnoliopsida; order Solanales; family Solanaceae; genus Nicotiana; species Nicotiana knightiana. Next base: position 157,910 of record ML394876.1, on the reverse strand, counting down.
ACGTTGATGATTTGCCCACAGTGGCCGAGATGATATGATGGGATGCCCTCATAGGCTTGATGATGTTATAAACGCATATACCCATGCATGGTATGACATTTATACGCATACGCATGACCTTTTAATATTAAATGATTCAGAGAGATATTCAGATATACATGTTGAGACTTTTACTCTATGTTTCTCTCATGTCTATTGTTTACTAATTTCATTCTTTACATACTCGGTACATTATTTGTACTGACATCCCTGTTGCCTGGGGACACTTCGTTTCATGCCCGCAGGTCCTGATAGAAATATGCCAAAACACAACGTGGAAAAATAACCCCCAAATCAGGATATGAGCGTCTACATGTCACAAGTCTGGAATACACTGCCTAAGATAGTCTGAAACTAAATACAATAAAAAGAAATATAAGGAAGGATAAACAAGGATTGGTAAAGCCGGGCAGCTTCCTTGAAGTTTCCAAAGATCAGTTGTGCAAGGTATCAACACCCACCGTGTCTGGAATTATATGGATCTACACACGAAGTGCAGGGTGTAGCGTGAGTATTAGGTAACAAGACTAAATAAAGAATTGAAGATAGTGACGAGCTACACAGTTATAGTTAAATTTTAGTAGTCTCAACAAAGAAAGTAGACGTGCTTTCAAATCCGGCAATTTAAGTCAAATCCATTTATACATGTCAAGTTCAAGCAAAAACGGATATAATATCTCTTAGAAGTTTCAAAACAATGATATATGGCAGCTATGTGCAACAACAATGAAATCAAATGCAGCCTCTCAGAGCAACAGTCACTCAGTTCTCCTATTCACTCAAACCTCACAATGACTCATTCCTCACAGTCACTCATTCCTCACAACCACTCATTTCTTTCAGTCGCTCGGTACTCGGCAGTCACACTCGGTAGGTACCTCCGCTCACTGGGGCTGTGTACAGACTCTGGAGAGGCTCCTCCAGCCCAAGCGCTATATCAAGCCAATGATGGCATAAATCAAAACATGTTGCGGCATACAGCCCGATCCCATAAATATCCTCACAATAAAACCCTCGACCTCACTCAGTCATCTACCTCTCTAGTCTCTCGGGCTCTTAGTAATATTGAAAATCAGCCAACCATCAATGATATGATGTATAAACAAGGAAATAGTAGATACTGAGATATGATATGTGAGTAAAATTGAGGCTGAGTACAAATAGCAATTATCAGGTAATTCAACATGCAACATGGCCTTCGTGGGTTCCAACAATACCAACACATAGCCTAAACATGATTTACAGTCTAATTTTTATAACAAATGGAGAGCATATGGCTAACAAAAAGTTATTCAACTTTATAGTTCCATGTAATGGACCAAGTCACAATTCCTACGGTGAACTCCCACACGCCCTTCACCTAGCATGTGCGTCACCTCCAAACTAATCACATAACACAAAATCTAGGGTTTCATACCCTCAGAACCAGATTTAGAACTGTTACTTACCTCAATTCGTGCCAATCTCTACTCAAACACACCTTTGCCTAGCGAACCGGCCTCCAAATGCCTCGAATCTAACCACAAACATTACAATATAGTGAACACAGGCTACAGGAATCAGCTCCACAAGAAAATACGAGATTATAAGTCAAAAATTCGAAATCAACTTAAAGCCGGCCCCAAAGCAAACGTTTCAAAATCCAACAAAAAATCACGAAAGACGAAAGCCCATTTAACCACGAGTCAAACCATAAAAATTTCATCAAAATCCGAAACAAAATAGTCACTCAAATCCCCAAAATCAACTCTCCAAATCCCTAGCCTTAAACCCCCAAATTACACCTCAAAGACACCCAAACTAGGTGGAAAAATCCATGGGGAAACAAGATTATTGATCAAAAACGATCACAAGGAACTTACCTCAATAAACTATTCAAAAACCCTCTCAAAAATCATCTAAGCGTGAGCTAAAAATGTTAGAAATGATAAAAATCTCGGAACCCTCGTTATTATATGTTCTGCCCATGCTTTCCGCTTCTGCGGACATTTAGTCGCTTCTGTGGCACCACTTCTGCGGTCCCTCAAGCATTTTTGAGGAAAATCACTTAATGTGATCAACCACTTCTGCGGTCCAAATCCCGCTTCTACGGACCAATGGCTTCAAAGCCAACTCCGCTTTTGCGTTCCTTTACGCGCAGGTGTGAGTCCGCACCTGCGGAAATCTTTCTGCATCTGTGCTCCGCTATCCTTATCCCAAACTTCTCTTATGCTCCTCCCAGCTCGCATCTGTGGTGACCACTCCGCAGGTTCGATTACACCAGCAGTTGCAAATCTTCAACAATTCTTCAACTTCAAACATTGGTCTGTTAACCCCCTGAAATCAATTCGAGGCCCCCGGGACCTCAACCAAACATACCGTCAAGTTCCAAAACATCATACAAACTTTTTCAAACCCTTAAATCACGTCAAACAACATCTAAAACACGAATCGCACATAGATCTAAGCCAAAAATTCAACTTTCGCTATTTCAAGCCTAATTCCACTACGGACCTCAAAATCACAATCCAAACATGCTCCTAAGTCCAGGATCACCAAATGGAAATAATAGAACCATCATAACTCAATTTCGGAGTTGTTTACACATAAGTCAACATCCAGTCAACCATTCCAACTTAAGCTTTCCATTATGAAACTGTGTCTCAATACATTCTGAAATCTTTCTGGACTCGAACTGACTAACCCGATAAGTTATATAATACCTATAAAGCACATAATGAGAATTAAATGAGGGAACATGGCTACAACTCTCGAAATGACCGTTCGGGTCATTACACACAATGCACATAGGGTTTCCTAAGTAGATTAGGGATATGCGTTACTGATCTCAATATTATGGGGAGGAAATGGGCATCTGAAAAAGCAATATATGGAATGGATTATTATGAGTAGATCTAGATCCCCGTTCATGAAAATATGAACTTGAAGTTCAAGTGATAATTCATTTGCAAAATATTCTAGGTGCATGCTGACCCAGTGTTATTCTTGAGCTGCTAATACTCCAGACATAATAAAGTCCATGATGGACAGATTCTATGACACGCATGAAGCATAATAGACCAATAAGTTCTAAAGATAAAACTCCTTGAAGAAGGAGAGACCCAATGGCAAGTTCTCTATAAGAGCACCACGACATAGCACTTTATAAGACCTCATGGGAGAGGCTCGGGTACATGAAGATAATGAGATCTACATAAGTTATATTTTTATTGAGTGATATTAATGGAACTAATGTAAAACGATCATCGATGATATTGTTGATATAATGCAGTGCTTAATATTATTAATATTGATGAGGATCTTGAGCTCAAATTTGCCATGTAATGCAAATAGATAAACGATCGATTAAATTGAAAAACAAGCAATCAAGATGGACTTCTCCTAAAAAATGTGAAGTTGGTAAGATAGTCCCAACATCGAAATGTATAAAGCCAGCTGCGGTACAAATATGTTCTTGTGCAAAAAGTGAAATAAAAAAATCAAATCGATAAACATAAAGAAAATTTGTGGCACACGATTTTTCTAAAATATTCTGACATTAGTTATATCGAGACATCTTCTCTTGTGGTGGAAATCGTTTTCATGTTTTAATCTAGTAATAGGAACGAGGAAGCAAAAGGTCAAGAACACAAATAAAAAAGATAGAAAGATAATATTTAGCAAAGAACTAATTAGAGAATTGAAAGAGCACTTGAAATCTATTTCAAATACTCATTCAATTAACCCTACACTATAGGATAATCCTCATGGGGAAGAATCCGCATAAAAATCACCTTAACAAGTTTGTAATCAACCAAGATATTCATCCTTACAGTCACTCAAGGAGTTCAACATTCATCAATATAAAAATAATCTAAGTCTAAAACGAGAGCCTTAAGGACTATTTATAATGTGGAGCTAAGTATTACAAGTATAGCCTCTAAATATAATGTGGTCTTTAATTGTTGGCTAAATTGCACATGTAGTCGCCCCGTTATGAAAGTAGCCTCTAATTAGAATCCAAAGTGCTCGATGGCAATCTGGATTGTATCATCCTGCCTCGCTTAAAAGAAATTTGTCCTCACATTTGGACCTTTAAACAAAAGAAAGGAAGCTTCTGCTAATAAAATTTTAACTCAGGCATAAACAAGTGAATCAAACTAACAAGTAAAGCATATTTTTATAAATTTATGATAAGTCCAAGCATACAAGCCAATAACTAAGAAAAATTTACCATTCAAACTAAAATTAATGATATCCATGGAAAAAACAAATGATAAAAGCTAACCAAAATATGGGACGTATCATGAAATACCTCCAATCCACACATCAAGTGTGCCCAATATAAGAATTATCAAGAAAAGTATTAACTCTCATAGCTTTATCAAGTCCAAGCATAAGCATAAGCCAAATAAATAACTCATTCTTGAATTCAAGTCGGCATGGAAGTGAAGAATAAGAATGGTATGTTCAAACAAAACAAGTCTCTTGGCTTCAACAATATTATCATTCAACAAAGATTTAATATATTTTTCTTAAACTCATCACACAATCCACATGAAAGTTATCAATTTATTTTAAACTCAAAGTACTAGTGTAGTAGAACAAATTAGCTGTATCAAATATATAAGTGGAAAACATAGAAATTTTACACTAGTATCAAATTTTAGTAAAGAACTTTCTTCCTCTTCAAAAAGTTTACATTCCAAACAATGTCATTAGTATTCTCAAATGACTTCTCAAAAATGGAACCTTTGATTGGTAAATCCAAATCAAACTAAAAAGATTCCATCTCACTATCAAACAAGAAATAATAAAATGGCTTAAAGCTTGAAACTTTACCACTCAATTCACCTTCAAATAAGCAACCATCACCAATTAAAGAATGATCATGTCATGACCCGAAATCCAATTATTCATGATGGCACCTAACCTGTCATGACCCAAAATCAACCGTCGTGGTGGCGCCTATCGTGAAACTAGGTAAGCCTCAACTCAACAACCCAACATAGTAAAATAACTTTAGAGATAATAACGCAAACAATTAACATTAAAGAAACGCTTTTGAAAACATAATAAATCCCAAAGTGCGATACAATCCATCCCAAAACCAGGGTGTAACTTAGTACATGAGCATCTATTCGGAATACAATCCACTATAGTGTCTAAAGAAAACAACTGAAAATACATCAAATGATGAAGAAGGAGAGTCAAGGTCTGTAAACACTGTGCAACTACCTTGATAGTCTCCAAACTCTGGGGCCTCAATCAGCAACCACCGCCATGAACAGAGTCGCGTGGATCAGCACACGCGGTGCAGGGAGTAGCGTGAATACACCAACTCAGTAAGTAACAAGTCCAAACTTTGGACTGAAAGGTAGTGACGAACTCAACCGCAATAGATATAATAGAAACAAATGTGTAGAAACATAGGCATGCTTTAAAGTTAAATAGACAGCGCAAAGCAATAAACTAAATACAGATCTAAACAGTGTAAGGTATATAACTCAACTATCTCTACATGCCAATGCACATACTGTATGAAATGCACCATGTGCTCCTACTCTCAAGTGCTCAACCACTCGGTACAGTATATGGCCATCTGGCCCAAGGAAGATCTATCTCAGAACATATATAACACTGACTATAAGTCACCCAGTACCAAGAAAAAGGGCAATCCAACCCTATGGTGAAGATCCATCTCCCGGTATCAAGTGCTTCGGACAAGATCCATATATAGGGAAGATCCATCCCTCAATAATATCATATGCGCTCACGGGAGGGGGGGGGGAGGAGGGGGAGGGGGGTTACAGACTTCGGGGGACTCCTACAGCCCAAGCCCTATCACAAATCAATATAACCACTGCGGCGTACATCCCGATCCCATAACTGTCACTCATAATCAGGCTCTCCGCCTCACTCAGTCATCAACCTTTCCAGTCTCACCCACGGGGTCACAATGTCATGAAAACTAACCCGGAACAATGGTATGATGAATCAATAAATAACTAAGATTGAGATATGATATACAAATGCATGAACATGTATCAGTATGGAATATCAATGAAAACAGTGAGATGACAACAAGAAACGACCACTGAGGGCCCCAATAATACCATCATAAAGCCTAAACATGATATCTAGCATGATTTATACCTCAATTACTTTATCACATGATGAAATACTGGATATCTACAAGATAGAGTCACTGAACGATGCCATAGAATCACCCAGGTCATAATTCTCACAGTGCACGCCCCCACGCCCGTCACTTGGCATGTGCGTCTCCTCAATACCAATCACATACATAATTTGGGATTTTGAACCCTCAGAACCAAGTTTGAAAGCGTTACTTACCTCGAACCGAGCAAAATCCTACTCCGCAATGCCACTGCCTCTCAAATTGGCCTCCAACGTCTCAAATCTAGAAACAAGTAATACATGACAATCAATATAGGCTAAAGGGATCAATTCCACAAGAAAACTACCAAATTAGAGCCAAAATCCGAAATCAACTCAAACCCGCCCCCCCCAGCCCACGTCTCGAAAACCGACAAAAGTCACAAAACCTGAAGCTCATTCACTCACGAGTCTAACCATACTGAATTCATCAAAATCCGACATCATTTGGTCATCCAAAATCCCAAAATTCATTTTCCAATTCTCATGCCCTGAACCCCCAAATTTCCAACTCAAATCCCTAAGATGAAGAAAGCCATAAATTCATGAAATTTAGACCAATTCGGGTTAGAATTACTTACCCCAATGTTTTCCTTGAAAAACCTCGAAAAATCGCCTCTCTCCCGATCTTCTCAAGTCCAAAAATCAAAAATGGAAGTCCAACCCTTGAGATGATGTTTTTCTGCCCAGACATAACGCACATGCAGACCTTTTGTCGCATCTACGACGTCGCACATTCGAAAATTCCATCGCATGTGCGGATTTCACGTAAAAATCCTTGCATGTGCGGATTTCACTTAAAATCCCTAACTTTGCTCTTGCGGCTTCATGAACGCATCTACGCCTGTCGCATGCTTTGGAATCCATCGCACCTGCGGGCTTCCAACGCACTTGTGCCCACCTGCTCGCATTTTTGCCAATTGCAGGTGCGGGAAAATCTTCGCACCTCCACCTTCTGTCCAACTCCTTCTTGGCCGCATCTGCGGCTCCTTCTCTGCTTTTGCAGACTCGCACCTGCATTTCCCACTCCGCAGGTGCGATTGCACCAGCAACAACAGCACTATAGCTGCTCATTCAATTCCAAAACCAAGTCTGAAACCTCCCAAATTCCACCTGAGGCCCCCGGGACCTCAACCAAACATGCAAATAGGTCATATGACCATATTCGAACTTAGCCGAACCTTAGAATCACTCAAAACAACATCAAAACGCCAAATTACACCCGGATTCAAATCTTAAGAACTTCTAAACTTTTGAATCCCTCAAACGACGCCGAAACCTACCAAACCATGTACGATTGACCTCAATGTTTGCACCCAAGTCATAAATGACACCACGAACCTACTCCAACTTCGGGAAATTAAATCCTACCCGGATATCAAAATTTCCACTGCCGACCAAAATCGTCAAAATTCCAACTTTCGCCAATTCAAGCCTAATTCTACTACAGACCTCGAAATCTCATTCTGGACGCGCTCCTAAGTCCAAAATCACCCTAGGGAGCTAACAGAACCATCAAAATTCAAATCCGATGTCTTTTAAACATAAGTCAACATTCAGTAAACTTTTCCAAATTTAAACTTCTAACTAAGAGACTAAGTGTCTCAATTCACTACGAAATCACTCCGGACCCAAACCAAATAACCCGGTATATCATAATATAGCTGTAGAGAACAAACGAAGCAGGAAATGGGGGAATGTGGCTATAACTATCAAAACAACCGGCCGAGTCATTACAACCTCCCCCTCTTAAACAAAACGTTCCTCCTCCAATGGGTATAGAAACATACATGGAGCCTCAAATAGGTGTGGGTATCTGCTCCGCATCTCCCACTCGGTCTCCTTGGTAGCCTCCTCCACGAGCTGACCTCTCTACTAAACCTTCACTGAAGCTATGTCCTTTGACCTCAACTGTCGAACCTAACGCTTAAAAATAGCCACCGGCTCCACATCATAAATCAAATCCACATCCAAATAAACCGTGATAAAATCAAAAACATGAGATAGATCGCCAATATACTTCCGAATCATAGAAACATGAAATACTGGATGCACACTCGATAAGCTGGGTGGTAAAGCAAGCTTATAGGAAACCTCCCCAATCCTCCGAAGCACCTCAAATGGCCTAATAAATTAAGGGCCCTTCTTCCCAAATCTCATGACACCCTTCTCCCCAACCATGTAAGACACATCACGGACCTTCCTAGCAACATAACTATCCTATCTCGACTATGCCATGCGAAGCCGCTCCTGATCCAATTTCACCTTGTCCATGCATCCTGACTTAAGTTTGTACCCAAAAGCCTAGCCTCACCCGGCTCAAACCAACGCACCAGAGATTTACAACCCCATATAAAGCGTCGTACGGAGCCATCTGAATACTCAACTGATAACTGTTATTATAAGAAAACTGTGCAAGTGGCAGAAACTGGTCCCGTGAACCCCCAAAATCAATGACACAAGCGCGTAGCATGCCCTCCAATATCTGAATAGTGTGCTCGGACTATCCGTCCATATGAGGGTGAAATGTTGTGCTCAACTCAACCTGAGTGCCTAACTATCGCTGCACGGCCCTCCAAAGCTGCAATGCAAACTTCGTGCCTCACTCTAAAATGATGGAAACTGGCACACCGTGCAGACGAACAATCTCTCTGAAGTTAATCTCAACCAACCGGTCTAAATAGTAGGTAGTACCCATAGGAATGAAGTGCACGAACTTGGTCAGTCGATCCACAATCACCCAAATAGCATCGAACTTCCTCGAAGTCTACGAGAGCCCAACTACGAAGTCCATAGTGATTTGATCCCACTTCCACTCTGGAATCTCTATCTTTTGAAGCAAGCCTCCCAGTCTATGATGCTCATATTTCACCTTCTAATAGTTTAGACACCGAGCTACAAACCCAACTATATCTTTCTTCATCCTCCTTCCCGAATAGTGCTATCTAAAATCCTGATACATCTTCGCGGCACCCGGATGGACAGAATACTACGAGCTGTGGGCCTCCTCAAGAATCAAACTCGTAGACCATCCACATTGGGCACACATATCCGGCCATGCATCCTCAATACCCCATCATCACCAATAGTCACATCTATGGCATCATCGTGTTGAACCCTATCCTTGAGGACAAGCAAATGAGGATCATCATGCTGGCGCTCTATGATGCGATCGAATAAGGAAGACCGAGAAACCACACAAGCTAGGGCCCGACTGGGCTCCAAAATATCCAATCCCACGAACTGGTTGGCCAAAGCCTGAATATCAACTACAGGGGGTCTCTCACCAATAGGAAGGAATGCGAGACTAGCCATACTCACTCCTTTTCTACTAAAGGCATCGGTCACCACATTTCCCGGATGGTACAAAATGGTAATATCATAGTCCTTTAGAAGCTCCAACCATCGTCGCTTCCTCAAATTGAGATCTTTCTGCTTGAACAAGTGCTGGAGGATACGATGATCAGTAAATACCTCACAGGACATACCATAGAGATAGTGCCTCCAAATCTTCAACGCGTGAACAACGACATCCAACTCCAAATCATGAACGGGGTAGTTCTTCTAATGGGGCTTCAACTGACGCGAAGCATAAGGAATCACTCTACCCTCCTACATCAAAACACACCCAATACCGACCCGAGAAGCATCACAATATAATGTATAGGAACCAGAAGTTGATGGTCGAACTAACAATAGATTTGTGGTTAAGGCAGTCTTGAGCTTCTGAAAGCTCGCCTGGCGCTTATCTGACCACCTGAAAGGAGCACCCTTTTGGGTCAATTTGGTCAAGGGCGATGCAATAGACGAGAAACCCTGAACAAACCTACGGTAATAACCAGCAAAACCAACAAAGCTCCGAATCTCTGCAGCTGAGGATGATCTAGGACAACTCTGAACTTCCTCTATCTTCTTCGGATCTACCTGAATACCCTTATCGAAAACACGTTCCCCGAGAACGCCACTGAACTGATCCAAAACACGCACTTAGAGAACTTGGCATAAAGCTTCTCTTCCCTCAGCCGCTACAATACAACCCTCAAATGTTGAACGTACTCCTCTTAGCTACGAGAGTACACCAGGATATCATCAATAAACACAATAACAAACAAGTCGAGATAAGGCCGAAACACATTGTTCACAAAGTTCATGAACGATGATGGGGCATTGGTCAGTCCAAAAGACATCACGAGGTACTCATAATGACCATAACGGGTACTGAAAGTTGTCTTAAGAATGTCCGAGTCCCTAATCTTCAACTGGTGATACCCCGACCACATATCAATCTTGGAGAACACCGTCGCTCCTTGAAGTTGGTCAAATAGGTCATTAATACGAGGCAAATGATACTTGTTCTTGATTGTGACTTTGTTCAACTGCCTGTAATCAATTCACATTCTCATAGGGCCATTATTATTCTTCAACAATAGAACTGGTGCACCCTAAGGTGACACACTAGGACGAATAAACCTCTTATCAAGGAGTTCTTGAAGCTGCTCCTTCAATTCCTTTAACTCCGTCGGTACTATATGATATTGTGGGATAGAAATGTGCTGAGTGCCCGGCACCAAATCAATACCGAAGTCAATATCCCTATCCGGTAGCATGCTCGACATGTCTGTAGGAAACACATCTGGAAAATCTCGCACCACCGGGACAGAATCAATGGTAGGAGTCTCTGCACTGACATCCCTCAAAAGGCCAAATAAGAAAGGCAACCCTTCTCAACCATCTGTTGGGCCTTCAAGAATGAAATCACTCTATTGGGAACATAATCCAATGAACCTCGCCACTCAATCCGTGGAAACCCCGGTATAGCCAACGTCACCGTCTTAGCGTGACAATCCAGAATAGAAGAACAAGGAGACAACCCATACATGCCCAATATCACATCAACGTCAACCATACTAAGCAGCAACAAATCAACTCTATTCTATAATCCCCCAATGACTACACACAACCGATATACACGGTCCACAATAATAGTATCACCCACTCGCATAGATACACAAACAGAAGAAACTAGAGACTCACACGGTATGTCCGGATAATGAGAAAAATATGATGACACATATGAATAGGTGGAACCAGGGTCAAATAATAAAAAAGCATCTCGATGACATATAGAGATAATACTTGTGATCACTGTGCCTAAAGCAATGGCATATGGTCCGGCAAGGAGTGCATAGAAACGGGCCTGACCGCCACCTGATCAGCCTCCCCCTCTAGGGCGATCCCTAGCTGACTGAGCTCTACCCCGAGCTGGCTGGGCGGGTGGTGAATTAACTGGTAGTGATGTCGAAGGCTGACTCCTCTGCTTAGATGAACCCCCCGTAAGGCAAGGACAATACCTCTTGATATGACCCAAATCTCCACACTCAAAGAAACCTCTACTAGCGAGTGGCAGTTGGGACTGAAGGGAGCCCCGAGCACCATAGACGAACCCTGAGCTGATGGTGCATAAGACGAACTCTGAGCTAGAAGGGCACTATGAGATAAGTGGCTTTGTTGAGAACTGTGTGAACCATGGCCAGATGATGCAGCACAGTGAACTGGGCGGGCTGTCTGAGCAGGCATGTAAGGACGGCCTCTACCGTGGTGAAACTGACCTCCAGAAAGAACACCACCAAATCTACCTCATCCACGAGACCTCTTGGCCTACCTCTTGACCCGCTCCTGGCTTCGGACCGACTCTATCTCCCGAGAAATGTCAACTACCTTATCAAAGGTTGCACCAGACACCTTCTCTCTGGTCATAAGTACCCGCAACTGAAATGTGAGGCCAGCAATGAACCTCCTGACGTGCTAATTCAGAAAATCTCATCTCGTACTGCGTCATAGTCATGTCATCCTGAAGAAACCTCTCGAACTGCTTGCGCAGCTCCTCTTTGCGAGACTGCAGCACATACTTCTCCAAGAAGAGAACGAAGAACTCCTGCAACATAAGTGGCGCTGCACCAACCGACTACATCTGTCATACACCTACTACCAGTTAAAGGTAGCTCCGGCAAATATTAAAATAAGTGAACTAGACCCCACTGGTCTCCAAAATACCTGTTGTACGGAGAATCCTCTGACACTTATCCAATAAACCATGTGCATCCTCTCTCTCTCTACACCGCTGAAACATGGGGACTAGCGTCTCTTAAACCTCTCCAATCTATGTTGCTCATCATTAGGCATGGCGGGGACCACATAATCCTGAGCAGCTGCAACCGACTGGGCTGGTGGTGCCTCCGTGTCTGGAGTCCCTTCACCACTTGTTCTTGTGTGCGGGCGGCGGGAGTCTGAGTACCTCCCCCGCCCTGGGAGTGGCTGCTGCAGTAGAAACAGAGACCGCCTGAGCAAGACTGGTGCACATAGTTAGAATCTTAGGTAAGGACTCCTGAAGGCTTGGGATCACGATGGGCACAGCTAGTGCCTGAGCTGGTCTCGCTGGTGCACCCACAACTGGGACCTTATCCTGAATTGGGAAATTGGTGGATCTGCAGGTACTGCGCTAGCTGCTGTGGGGGCTACATCTATGCCCCTACCACGGCCTCTAACACGATCTCGGCCTCTCGCGGCCCCGACTGGTGGCACTATGGCTGTCCGTCCTGCCCAGTAGCATGTGTCCTCACCATCAGTGAGAGAAAAGAATAACAGAAGTTTAGTTACCATTATGAACAGATTTGCACCATAAGAATTCAAGAATTTGAAGTTTCCTAAGAGTTCTACAACCTCTTGAAGATATGTAGAGACGTCTCCGTACCGATCTGCAAGACTCTACTAAACCCGCTCATGACTAGTAAGACCAATGTGACCTGGGCTCTGATACCAACTTTTCACGACCCAAAATCAACCGACGTGATGGCGCCTATCATGGAACTACTCTAGCCTCAACTAAACAACCCAGCACAGTAAAATAACTTTAGAGATAATAGCGAAAATAGTTAACATTAAAGAAACCCTTTTGAAAACATAATAAATCCAAAAGTGCAATACAATCCAACCCAAAACCGGGGTGTCACTGAGTACATGAGCATCTATTCGGAATACAATCCACTATAGTGTCTAAAGAAAACAACTGAAAATACATCAAATGATGAAGAAGGAGAGTCAAGGTCTGTAAACACTGTGCAACTACCTTGATAGTCTCCAAACTCTGGGGCCTCAATCAGCAACCGCTGCCGTGAATAGAGTCACCTGGATCTGCACAATAGGTGCAGGAAGTAAAGTGAGTACACAAACTCAGTAAGTAACAAGTCCAAACTTTGGACTGAAAGGTAGTGACAAACTCAACCGCAACAGATATAATAGAAATAAATGTGTAATAACGTAGGCATACTTCCAAGTTAAATAGATAGCTCAGAGCAATAAATTAAATACATACATGAACAGTGTAAGGTATATAACTCAACTATCTCTACATGCCAATGCACATAATGTATGAAATGCACCATGTTCTCCCACTCTTAATTGCTCAATCACTCGGTACTGTATATGGCCATCCGGCCCAAGGAAGGTCCATCACGGAACATATACAACACTGACTATAAGTCACCCAGTACCGAGGAAAAGGTAAATCCAACCCTGGGAGAATATCCATCTCCAGGTATCAAGTACTTCTGACAAGATCCATGTCCAGGGAAGATCCATCCCTCAATTACATCATCCACGCTCACTTGGGCTATGTTACAGACTGCGGAAGGGCTCCTACATCCCAAGTGCTATCACAAATCAATATAACCGTTGTGGCGTTCAGCCCTATCCCACAATTGTCACTCATAATCAGGCTCTCAGCCTCACTCAACCATCAATCTCTCTAGTCTCACCCACGGGCTCACAGTGTCATTAAAACTAACTCGGAACGATGATATGATGAATCCATTAATAACTGAGACTGAGATATGATATAAAAATGCATGAACATGTCTCAATACGGAATATCAATGAACATAGTGAGGTGACAACAAGAAACGACCACTAAGGGCCCGAACAATACTGACATAAAGCCTAGACATGATATCTAGCATGATTTACAGTTCAATTACTTTATCACATGATGAAAACATAGATATCAACAGGATAGAGTCACTAACCGGTGCCATGGGATCACCCAGGTCACAATTCTCACTGTGCACGCCCACATGCCCGTCACTTGGCATGTGCAACACCTCAATACTAATCACATAACACATAATTTGGGGTTTCGAACCCTTAGAACCATGTTTGAAAGCGTTACTTAACTCGAATCAAGAAAAATCCTACTCCGCAATGCTCTTGCCTCTCAAATTGGCCTCCACACGTCTCGAATCTAGCCACAAGTAATACATTACAACCAATATAGGCTAAAGGGATCAATTCCACGAGAAAGCTACCAAATTAGAGCTAAAATCCGAAATAGACTCAAACCCGACCCCGGGGCCCACGTCTCGAAATTCGACAAAAGTCACAAAACCTGAAAGCCCATTCACTCACGAGTCTAACCATACTAAATTTATCAAAATCGAACATCATTTGGTCATCCAAAATTCACTCTCCAATTCTCAAGCCCTAAACCCCCAAACATCCAAGTGAAATTCCTAATTAGATGAAGAAGAAAGACATAGATTCACGAAATTTTGACCAATCCAGGGTAGAATTACTTACCCCAATGTTTTCCTTGAAAAACCTCAAAAAATCGCCTCTCTCCCGAGCTTCTCAAGCCCAAAGATCAAAAATGGAAGTCCAACCCTCGAGTTGATGTTTTTCTGCCCAGACATACCGCACCTACGGACCTTTTGTCGCTTCATGTCTCTTCAGCAACGCCGCACCTATGGAAATTCCATTGCAGGTGCAGACTTCACTTAACAATCCCTAACTTCGCTCCTGTGGCTTCATGACCGCATCTGCGCCTATCGCAGGTGCGGGTATCCATCACACTTGCAGCCTTCCAACGCACATGCGCCCACCTGCCCGCATATGCGCCCCTCGCAGGTGCGGGAAAATCTTTGTACCTACGGCGTCTGCCCAACTTCTTCTTGGCCGAATCTGTGGCTCGTTCTCCGCTTCGGCGGACTCGCACCTGCAGTTCCCACTCTGCAGGTGCGATTACACCAGCAATAGCAGCACTTCAGCTGCTGATTCAATGCCAGAACCAAGTCTGAAACCTCCCGAATTCCACCCGAGGTCCCCGTGACCTCAACAAAACATGACAATAACTCATATAACCACATGCGAACTTAGTCGAACCTTCGAATCACTCAAAACAACATTAAAACACCAAATTACACCTCGATTCAAGCCTAAAGAACTTCTAAACTTATGAATACCAAAACGATGATGAAACCTACCAAACCAAGTCCGATTGACCTCAAATTTTGCACTCAAGTCATAAATGACACCACAAACTTTCTGTAACTTCTGAAAATCAAATCCGACCCTGAAATTAAAATTTCCATTATCGGCCAAAATCGCCAAAATTCCAACTTTCGCTAATTCAAGTCTAATTCTACTACGCTCCTCCAAATCTTATTCCAGACGCGATCCTAAGTCCAAAATCACCCTACGGAGCTAGCATAACCATCAAAATTCAAATCCGAAGTCGTTTACAAATAAGTCAACATCCGATTAACTTTTCAAACTTAAACTTCTAACTAAGAGACTAAGTGTCTCAATTCACTCCGAATTACTCCGGACCCGAGCCAACTAACCCGGTATATCATAATATAGCTATAGAACACAAAAGAAGCATGGAATGGCGGAACACGACTATAACTCTCAAAACGATCGGCTGGGTCGTTACACAACCCAACCCGCTAGGTAAGCCAATGACCAACTATCCAATTTAATGATATTTATGAAGAGAAGAAAAGATAATACAACGTCATTTATACAATGAATTCCCCAAGGACTGGTAGTACTAATCACGAGCTTATAAGATTTAGATTTCTGTACAAAATTGAATTGAAATAAATACATCATTTGTTTGTATATACATGAACAAATTATAATTCTAAATCTACCCAGGACAATTGGCAGCTGTAATCGGAACGTAAGTACATCTTCCGATCCATCATCCGCCATATACAACAACATCAACATCTAACATTTGCAAGCAAGGTGTAGAAGTGTAGTATGAGCACAACTGACCCCATGTACTCCGTGTACTCAATGAGTAACAAACCTAACTTTAGGTTGAAAGTAGTGGCGAGCTGGGACAAGGGGTCCGAGTCCAACTCCAATAACCAATCACAGTTCGTAATAATATAATAAGAATGATACAAGAAAATAACTCAGGGATAAGATGCTCAACTCGTTCACGGTTACGGAAAGTAGGCATGCTTTATCAAGTATAACAGAAAGTCCCAAATCTTACATCGAAAACACCAAAAAACATAAGAGTAAGTTTGAAAATCGTGATTTTTTCCAAAATCCTTTCAAAAATAAATATGTTTCATTTTTCAGATAGCATGAGGAAAGTACATCTCTATGCCTAAATATCACTTTGCAGGTGAAATCGTGGATGTCACCAAAACCGAGTAGCGTGAGGAAATTCATCTTTATGCTTTTATCTCAAAAAAGCATGCCAAACATAATGCATCTCAGTGGTGAACTCATCTAGTCATACTCTCAGAGTACTCAATCTCATGGTCTCTCTCTCGCTCTTCACGCTCAATACTCATCATTGTACATGGAAGATCTAGCCCAACCAAACATAAATAAAACCTCACTCTCAGTATTGTATATGGCCAATCCAGCCTAGGGAAGATCTATCCCAAATATATACATCAACTGACAGTCAGTCACACAGTAATGTATAAGGCCAATCCAGTACAGGGAAAATCCATACCCAAATATGAACGATTCGGGCAAGATCCATGCCCACGGAAGATCCATCCCCAATATAAACCAACTGCGCTCGATGTGGCTGTGCAGACTCCGGAGGGGCTCCTTCATCCAAAGTTCCATAATAAGCTAGATAAATGCATAAATAATATAGACATGCTGCGGTGTGCAGTCCGATCCCATAAATATAACTCACAATCAGGCCCTCGACCTCACTTAGTCATCATTCTCTTAAATCTCTTGGTTTCACAACACTCATGTTAAGCAGCCCAAATCAATAATATGAGATGTGATAATATACAATAACATAGACTGAGATATGATATGTAGTGATGAATGCGACTAAGTACATAATTGCAATTAAGTAAATAACTCAACAACAAAGAACGATCACTGTAGGTCCCAATAATACCCGCATATGGCCAAAACATGTTTTCTAGAATAAACCACATCTCAAGTGCTCTAACACAAAGATTACAATACAAGTATTCAGATAAGATAGTTACACAGTTCCATAAAATCGAGTAAATCACCATTTCCATGGTACACGCCCACCGCCCGACACCTAGCATGCGCGTCACCTCAACATCAACCACATAACACGTAATTCGGGATTTCATGCCCTCAGCACCAAGTTTATAAGTGTTACTTACCTCGAACAAGCCAAGTCCAATACCCGACAAGCCAAATGATGGTTCAAAAATATCATCCCGGGCGTACCAACCTCCGAACGTTTCGAAACTAACCAAAAATAACTCAAGAATATCAAATAATGTCTAAGGAAACAATTCCCAATGATAAAGGTCGAATCTTTAATCAAAGCCCCAAAGTCGACCAAAAAGTCAAACCTGGGCCCGCACCTCGGAATCCGACAAAACTCATAAAATCCGATGACCCATTCAGTTACGACATCAACCAAGCTAGTTTCACTCAAATATGACTCAGAATTGATGTTCAAAACTCAAAAATTCATTTTATGAAATTTCAAACAAAACCCCCCTAAAATTTCACTTTGAAATCATCAGTCAAATGCCAAACATGAAGATGGATTCATAAAATATGACCAAAATCGAGTATAGAACACTTACCCCAATCTATGTGGTGAAAATTTCCTCTAAAATTGCCCAAATCTGAGCTCCCCAACTCAAAATATGACCAAATGAACAAACCCTCGATATTAAATATTGTTTTGCCCAACTGTTCTACCTCGTTTATTGTGCCAAACGATCCCGAAACTTACCTTTGATGACTCCAATGGATTTCTTTTGAAATTTTAGTCAAGTTAGGATTTTGAATCACTCCATTTGACTTTATAACGAAGGAGATATGGGTGTTTTACTATTGGAAATAGTGCAAATTTTTAAATACGAAGTCTATGGCAATTTCGTAATTAATATGAAAAATCTGACAACCCAATTCTTAGTAAAATGACCATAAACTTCTCATACGATTTCCAAATTCAACAATTCTTTTTTTTATGGATCTGTAATTACGATACGGATCTAATGCTTCAATCAACACAGAAATTGAAATTCATTTGCCTAATGTGGTATCATTTATGCTTGAAAAAACGAGCGCAATGTAACCCAAACATATCTGAAACTCACTCGAGCCCTTTGGGACCTTGTCTGAACATTAAAAAAGTCCTAAACATAACATGGACCTACTCGAGGACTTAAATCACGCATAACAACATCGAAACGACGAATCACACCTAAAATCAAACTTAATGAACTTTCGAACTTTCGACTTCTAAAAACTCGCGCCGAAACATATCAAATCAAATTAGAATGAACTCAAATTTCGCATACAAGTCCTAAATGACATAGTGAAGCTATTCCAATTCTCAGAACCACGATCCGAATCTGATATCCTCAAAGTGTACTAATCGGTTAAACTAATGAACTTTCTAAACCTTCAAATTTCAAACTTTCGCCAATTTGTGCTGAAACCTTCTAGAAACATCCAACTGGAAATTCGCGCATACACTCGAGTCTAAAATCACCATCCGAACCTAACGGGACCATCAAAACTCCAGTCCGAGGTCGAATAATAAAAAGGTAAACTTGGTCAACTCTTCCAATTTAAAGCTTCAATCATGAAAATCATTCTTCCAAATCGATTCCGAATAATCTGAAAACCAAAACTGACTATTCTCACAAGTCATAATACATCATAAAGAGCTACTCGTGACCCCAAACTCCTGAGCGAAGTGCAAAATGATCAAATGTCATGACCCATTTTCCCCCTCCAAAAGACGTCGTGATGGCACCTAGTCGCTACAACTAGGTAAGCCTATTAACATTGATATAACGGAAAATCACGAATATAAAGAAAATGACTAAGCATCAAAAATGGAAATATAAAGGTAAAATACCGCTAGGCATATACAGGTAAAACAAATTTTCCACTTTACTCACAACACCTCCCAAAACCTGGAACCATGAGTCATAAGCTCTACGAAATCTATTTACAGTCTTCTATACAAGGAGTCTAAGAAGTACAGGAGGGAACAAAGTAAAAGGTAGAGGGGGACTCCGAGGATCTATGGAGGCGTGCAGATATACCTTGAAGTCTCTGGTGACTGCTGCGGCTGGCTAATACTGAGGCGGACGAGAGGTACCTAGATCTGCAAACATGTGTAGGAAGGGCGTGAGTAAACCACAATGGTACCTAGTAAGTTCCAAGCATAACCTCAATCGAGTACTGACGAGGTCATGTCAGGGCCCTACCGGTATAAATATAATGAAATAAGGCAGAAAAGAGATATATATATTGCAGTAAAATAAATATGGAAATCTAAAGGAATAGAGGTCAAAGAAAGCCTTCATCTCAGAACACAGTAATAACAACAATGGGATCTCCCGGGATACCGTCTCGTAGTCCTAAAGTAAATATGTAGTACATGGGGATATCCCGAAATACGTCTGTAGTCCCTAAGTAAATATGCAGTAGAGGGGCATCTCCCGAATTACGTTCGTACTCCCAAAGTAAATATGCAGTACAGGGGGATCTCCCGGATTATGCCGTAGTCCCAAAGTAAATATGCGGTACGGGAGGATCTCCCGGAATATGTCTAAAGTCCCAAAGTAAACATGCAGTGCTCGGGGATCTCCCAGAATACGTCCGTAATCCAAAAGTAAATATGCAGCTCAACCAATAAACACAACATTTACAGCAATGAAAACTACAGTTTAAGCTAAGTACAAATCATGGAAAAAAAGGAGTTCTACTAAATATGCTGCACAGAATTCAAATAAATAGTCAAAACACGTAGGCATACTTTTCTAATCTAAAGAAGGTAATTACATATGCTAGTGTAGTTCAAACAAGGCAAAAACAGGTTATGATTTAGTGAAAGCGGAGATTTACAACAAATAGCCCGTGTACATACACGGAGCTCATATATCAAACAATACAAAAATCCTAAGGGGAAGTTCCCCAACACAAGGTTAGGCAAGCCACTTACCTCAAACCAAGCTCAAATCAATTTGAACCCACGCCCTTGCCACGAGTATCCAACTCCGAATGGCACAAATCTAATCAAATCAATTACATAACTTAAATATAGCTACAAGTAACTATTTTAGATAATGAATTCGAAGCTAAGGTAAGAGAATAGGAAAACGCTCAAAAAGTCTCCCCGGGCCCACGACTCGGAATAAGGTAAAAGCTACCAATTAAGAACACCCATTCACTCACGAGATCACCTCATACAAAAATCATCCAAATCCGATATCTAAATCCCACATCGAACAACATCAAAACATGAATTATGCACGGATTCAAGCCTAAGGAACTTTGAATTTTCTAAATTCTACAAACAACGCCGAAGCACATCAAACCTCGTCCGAATGAATTTAAATTTTACACACAAGTCAAAAATGACACCACGAACCTACTCCCACTTCCGGAATTCACTTCCGGGCTCGATATCAAAATTTCCACCGCCGACCAAAATTGCCAATATTCAAACTTTCACCAATTCAAGCCTAAATCTACTATGAGCCTCCAAATCACATTCTGGACGTACTCCTAAGTCCAAGATCACCTAACGGAGCTAACATTACCATCAAAATTCAAACCCGAGTTCGTTACACACAAGTCCACATCCAATTGACCTTTCTGACTTAGGCTCCCAAATAAGACACTAAGTGTCTCAATTCGTTTCAAAAACTAAACACGAACCCTCCCGGCAAACCAAAATAGCATAATAAGATATGGGGAAAGTAGTTAATAGGGGATCGGGGCTCTAACTCTCAAAACGAATGGCCAGGTCATTACATCCTCCCCCTCTTAAAATAATCATTCGTCCTTGAACGAGTATAAAGATATACCTGAAGATTTGAAAAGATGAGGGTATCAACTGCGCATATCCCACTCGGTCTCCCAAGTCGCCTCCTCGACTTGCTGACCCCTCCACTTGACCTTTACTGAAGCAATGTTCTTTGACCTTAGCTTTCTGACCTGCCTGTCCAAAATAGCTAATGGCTCCTCAACATAAAATAGATCCTTGTCCAACTGGACTAAGCTGAAATACAATGCATGAGTTGGATCACCGTGATACTTCCAGAGCATAGAAACATGGAATACCTGATGAACTCTTGCTAGGCTGGGAGGTAAGGCAAGCTCATAATCAACCTCCCAACACACCGCAATATATCAAAAGGACCAATGTACCTCGGGCTCAACTTGCCCTACTTCCCGAACCTCATGACGCCCTTCATAGGTGATACCCGAAGCAAGACCCCCTGTCCAACCATCCATGGTGATCCGCTCTCACTTCTGCTCCGGGATCTCTAACCTCTGAAGCAAGACATCCGGTCTTTGATGCTCGTACTTAACCTGCTGAAAGTTAAGACACTTGGTCACAAACCGAACTATATCCTTCTTCATCCTCGTCCACCAATAGTGTTGTCTCAAATCCAGGTACATCTTCGCGGCATCCGGATGGATGGAATACCGCGAGCTGTGGGCCTCCTCAAGAATCAACTCCCGAAGCCCATACACATTGGTCACACATATCCAGCCCTGTATCCTCATCACGCCATCATCACCAATAGTTACATCTCTAGCATCACCTCGCCGAACCCTGTCTTGAAGGACTAAAAGATGGGGATCATCATACTGGCACTCCCTGATGCGGTCATAAAGAGAAGACTGAGCGACCACACAAGCCAATACCCGGCTCAGCTCCGAAATGTTCAATCTCACAAACTGAATGGCTAAGGCATGAACATCCAATGCTAAGGACCTCTCTGCTGCTGGAAGGTATGCCAAACTCCCCAAACTCTCCGCCCGGTGACTCAAGGAATCGGCCACTACATTGGACTTCCCCGGGTGGTACAATATAGTGATACCATATTCCTTAAGTAGCTCCAACCACCTCTGCTGACGCAAATTAAGGTCCTTTTGCTTGAATAGGTGCTGAAAACTCCGGTGATTAGTGTAGATCTTACAAGGAACACTCTACAAATAATGACGCCAGATCTTCGATGCGTGAACAATGGCTTCTTACTCAAGATCATGGACATGATAATTCTTCTCCTGCACCTTCAATTGTCTGGACGCATAGGCAATCACCCTACCGTCCTGCATAAACACCGCTCCAAGGCCAATCCTCGGGGTATCACAATAGACCATGTAAGACCCAAACCTGTAGGGAATACCAATACTGGGGCTGTAGTCAAAGCTGTCTTGAGCTTCTGAAAGCTCTCTTCACACTCCTTGGTCGACCTGAATAGAGCACCCTTCTGGATCAGCCTGGTCATAGGTGTTGCAATAGATGAGACCCCCTCTACAAAGCAACGACAATGTCCTGCCAAACCAAGGAAACTGTGAATCTCCATAGTTGATGATGGTCTAGGCCAACTCTAGACTTCCCCCACCTTTTTCGGATCTACCTTGATCCCATCATTAGATACTACGTGACCCAAGAACGCCGTTTAATCGAGCCAGAATTTTCACTTAGAAATTTTGCATACAATCTCTTCTCCCTCAAAGTCTAAAGCACAGTCCTCAGGTGCTGCTCATGATCTTCCCGAGATCGGAAATATACCAGAATGTCGTCAATGAACACAATGACAAGGGAATCAAGATAACGACGAAACACACTGTGCATCAAATGCATAAAGTCTACTGGGGCATTGGTCAGCCCAAAAGACATGACAAGAAACCCATAATGACCATATCGGGTCCTGAAAGCACTCTTTGGTATATCCGGCTCCCGAATCTTCAACTGATGATAGCCATAACGCAAGTCAATCTTGGAAAACACCCTGGCACCCTATAGCTGATCAAATAAATCATCGATGCAAGGCAAAGGATACTTGTTCTTCACTGTAACCTTGTTCAGCTGATGATAATCAATACACATACGCATCGAACCATCTTTTTTCTTCACAAACAACACACGAGCACCCCAAGGTGACACACTTGGCCTAATGAAACCCTTATTAAGAAACTCCTGCAACTACTCCTTCAACTCCTTCAACTCTGGAGGATCCATACGTAAGGAGGAATAGATACGGGTTGAGTGCCCGGCAACAAATCAATGCCAAAATCAATATCTTTGTCGGGCGGCATGCCCAGAAGATCAGCTGGAAACACATCAGAGAAGTCCCTCACTACTGGAGGGGTATCAATAGTGATATCTCTCACATAGGCCAAATACGCATCACAACCTTTTTCAACCATTCGCTAAGCCTTAAGAAATGAAATGCCCTGTAGGAAGTATACTCTAAAGTACCTCTCCACTCTAATCGCAGTAAGCCTGGCATAGCCAGCGTCACGGTCTTAGCTTGACAATCAAGAATAGCATAATGGGGTGACAACTAGTCCGTGTCAAAGATAACACCTAAATCTACCATACTCAGCAATAATAAATCATCTCTGATATCAAAACCAATAAGAGCAATAAAACACAGCCGATACATGCGGTCCATAACAAGAGAATCTCCCACGGGAGTAGATACATAAACAGGGGAACTCAAAGAATCCCAAGATGCCCCCAACAGTGGGTCAAAATAAGAAGACACATATGAATACGTAAAGCCTGGGTCAAATAATACCTATGCATCTCTATGACAGACCGGGACAATACTTATGATGACAAAATCTGAAGCAACTGCCTTTGAGCGGGATGAAAGGGCATAATAACTAGACTGGCCTCCCTCTCTAAGGTGACCTCAACCTCCCCGATCTCCACCTCAAGCTGCCTGAGTAGGTGGGGCGGCAACTGGGGCTAGAAGAATGACTGGAGGACTCGCTGGAGCACGTGGCGGCTGAGTGATAAGTTGGTATTTTACCAACTAATCTCCCCCTAATACCTAGGCTTTTGTATGATTTTGTTGAGAAACTAAGGCTTTTTCGGAGGTTTATTGTCATATTTCAGGTATAATATGATTTGGAGATGATATGAAAGAAAACAAGTCAAAATGTGTAAAAATTGGGAAATGGACTTCCGCCAGTTTATACTCTATGAGATCGCAGAGGGTTACATGCGATCACATAAGTCCAAGTCAAGAAAGCTGTGAGAATGCGGAGACGTTTGTACGAACGTAGAGCATTAAATATTGGTCAGTGGCTGGTCAACTGACCTATGCAAACGCGTGACACTGTATGCCATCGCATACCTCGGAGAGATGATTCACAGCGAATGCGGGTGTATAGTTGCGAACGCATAGAGTATTTTCTAGGCATAAATGGAATTTCACGTTTTTGATCCCCAACCCACAAATACACGACCTAGCAGATATGTTTGAGACATTTTTCATAATTTTTCATAACTTTTGATAATTTTTACATCTTAGAATAGATCTTTTGCTTAGAAGAACATGTTTTGGAAGCTAGGGTTTGCACACACACTTGGGTCTTGAAGATTTGAAGCTTGTGGTTGAGAATTTTTTACCCATTTATGTTCATTTATTCATTTACTTTTTTGTATTGAATATTAAGTGTGTAGTATTTATTTCCAACACTTGAATCTTGTTTATGGAAATATTCATGTTTAAAGTGTGGAGTAAATACCTTGTTGTGCTTATGTATTGAATGCTTTTCATATATTTATGAAGTGAGTTATTGTTTCTTTAATTATTCTTGTTCTTTAATGTTTCTAAAGGGATTAGCTAACCCTAGGACTCTCCCATTTACTTCGAATTAATTTTGGGAAAGATAATTTGGGTTTGGGAAAGATTAATTAACAAGAACTTGAGGCTTTAACCCTTATTTTATAGATTCTACCTAGGAATAGGATTGAACTACTTGTATCCATATCCAGGTGTGCTTAATCTCTTAATTGTGTTAGGGATAATTCAATTAGGAAGTCTTTTTAGTCTTTGGAAGAAGCTAATTGAGAATTTGTAACGACCCGACCGGTCGTTTTGAGCTCTAGTGCGTCGTTCAGCGGTTTGAAGTTGTGAGCAGCTCTATTTCAGGTATTATGACATGCAGGTGTGGTCGGAATAGAATTTCGGAAAGGTTAGAGTTGATTTGGAAAGAAAATTCTCATTTTAGAAGCTTTAAGTTGGAAGAATCAACTAATATTGGAATATTGAGTAAACGACCTCCGAATCGGGATTTGAAGGTTCCTGCAGGTTCGTATGATGATTTAGGACTTGGGCGTATGTCTGGATCGGGTTTTGGATAACCCGGGAGCGTTTCGATGCATATTGTGGAAATCAGCATTTTTTTGAAGAAATTTCCTAAGTTTGACCAGAAGTACATTTCAGTAATGTTGATATCCGTTTGGGATTCCGAGTCTGGGAATAGCTTCGTATGGTGATTCTGGAGTTGGGAGCGCGATCAGAAGTGAATTTGGATGTCCGTAGGTCATTTTGGAGTTATTTGGCTAAAGATAGAAATTTGAAGGTTTTTTAGAAATCCGACCGGAAGTGGAAATTTTGATATCGAGGTTGGAATGCGATTCCGGAAGTTGGAGGAGGTCCGCAATGTCGAATATGACTTGTATGCAAAATTTGAGGTCAATCGGGCGTGATTTGACATGTTTCGGCATCGGATGTGGAAGTTTGAAATTTCAAAGTTTATAAAGTTTGGATTTGGGTGCGATTTGTGGTTTTGATGTTGTTTGGTGTGATTTCAAGGCTCGACTAAGTTTGATTGAGGTATTAGGACTGAGTCATCTGATTGGACGGGGTCCCGGGGGCCTCGGGTGTGTTCGGACAATTGTTTCTCTATTTTGCTGCTGCTGTCTTTTGTTGTATCTGGTGTGCTATGTGATCATGGTCCCTTGTGTGCGATCGCAAGGAAGGAAATTTGAGGTGATGCAATTTTTCCTTGTGCAATCGCAGTGGTGTTTGTACGATCGCACAGAAGGAAAATAATTGAGGTGCAGGGAATTTGCCCAATGCGACCGCAGGGGTTGTGGTGCGATCGCACAAGGGTGCATTTGGAGAATCTGGAGCTTAGCCTATGCGAACGTGGGAGATGTGATGCGAACGCACATGAGGAAATCTGGGGGCAGCATAGTTGGCCTATGCGATCGCAGAGCTTTCCATGTGATCGCATAGAGGGTTTTTCTGGGCAGTGTTTTAAACATGGAATTTGTGGCCATTTCATCATTTCTTCCTTGCTATGGTCGATTTTGGAGGAGGTTCAGGAGAGGATTCCTTCATGCAATGTCTAGGTAAGTAAATTCCTCCCGTTTTTACGTTAAATACAAGACTATATGCATGAATTAGACATGGAAATAGGTAGAAAAATTGGGATTTTGGAGGAAAGACCTAAAAATTTGTATTTTGGATTTCTACCACGAATTGAGCATGAATATTTGAGTAAATTGTATATTTTAGTTAGTAACTCTATGGGTAGGGTGTATTTTCTAGAAATTTTGGATTCCGGGAACATGGGCCCGAGGGTATTTTGGTCATTTCACTGAGCGGAGTTGAGAAATTATATAATTTAGAATTGTTGCAAATATTAGAGTATATTTTCATTGGTTTGTCGTTGTTTGGATAGTTTCGGAGAGTTGTGCGACGTTTGGAGTCATCGGAAGGTCTTGGAAGCCGGTTATGGAATTTCGGAGCGAGGTAAGTCTCCTTTCTAACTTCGTGACGGGGAATTGTCCCCCTAGTTGAACTAATTAAGTATGTGTTACTATTTGAGGGGTCTACATACGCACGAGGTGACGGAAGTCCATGCATAGCTACTATTATGCCATGTTCGGGTTGCCTAGGACCCACTAGCATGCCTTGCCTGTTGTACCTGTGATCTTGTCTGCAATATTAGACTGCTAATATAATCGAAATTGTTATCTAATGACTAAGGAAGATTAGAGTTTATTTTCTTAATCATCTAAAAAGAGATTTAATTTTCCTTCGCTGGCAATTGTATTTCCGGATAAGGTTGTATTGTTAAACATTATAAAAACTTGGCAAGTGAATTTCGAAAAAGGATTTAAATACTGTTTTGTGGCTTTTAAAAGGGAAATCGGTCATTTATTTGAGTATTTGTGTTCCCGATGTATTCGGGGTGGATTGTTGATTCTGCATGTCTGCATGTGATCACTTCGCAATTTACATTCCGCGAGCGGAGTGTTATTTCCCTCACTCTCATGGGAGCGGGCCGTATGTCACGGCGGCTTTAAAATGCACTTTTGGTAGGGGTTGTCGATCCTCGGCAGTACATAGACATGATTATTATATTGAGAGGTGCACTTATGGGACGGGTCATTCGATCTTCGGCAGTCCACAGAGATGATTATTATATTGAGAGATGCACTTTGGTACGGGTCGTTCGATCCTCGGCAGTGCATAGTCATGAGTATTTTATTGAGAGGTGCAATTTTGGTACGGGTCGTTCGATCCTCGGCAGTGCACAGAGTTGATTATTATGACGGCTCAGGCCGGTTTTCCTTATCCCGTATGCGCATGCTAAATTGTTAAAGTTTTTTCATGGATTTTAAAAAGTGACAAGGTTAATTGCGGAAAAACAAAGAGGAAATTGTTTATTTAAAATATTCGGGGGAAAATGAGGAAGTGGAAACTGTTTGTTTATTCCCAGTATTTACTTGGATTTTAGTGCCTTATATATATTGTTGCTTTACTACCTTCACATGCCTACCGTGTTCATCATATGCTGTTAATTAATTTGCTGGCCCTTAGTGAGTGTCTAATTCGACCTCTCGTCACTACCTCTCTAAGGTTAGGCGGGTGACTTACTTAGTACACGTTGTTTTTCTACTCATGCTACTCTTGCTGTGCATTTTATTGCATAGGTACTTTCATAGAAATGTGGAGGATTTGGAGACATAGGCGAGCTGCATCATCCGGAGGCGATCCGCAGCTGACAGAGTCTCCCTCGTACTGTATTTACTTTCAGTTTATACTCCCTTGTCCAATTTGTCTTTCGGACAGGCTTAGAAATTGCTCATGTACTTGTGACACCGGGTTCTGGGATTTGTTGGGATATATTTGCTAAAGTGTAATATTTAAACTATTATTTTACTTGACAGATTTTATTTAGTTAATATGTAATAAAGTGAAAGGAAATGCTTCTTCATAAATGTTAAAATAGGAAAATTATTTAAATTAATTAATGATTGGCTTTCCTGACAATGATGTCCGGCGCCATCACGACCGTATGGATTTTGGGTCGTGACAACATGGTATCAAAGCGCTAGGTTCCCTTAGGTCTCAGAAGTCATGAGCGAGTCTAGTAGAGTCTTGCGGATCGGTACGGAGACGTCTGTACTTATCTTCGAGAGGCTACAGGGCTGTTAGGAGTACTTCCCTTCTTGATTTCCTCATCGTGCGATTCGATTCCTTTGAGGCTTATGCCTATGTTCATTCCTACTCAATCTTACACGTCGCGAAGCGCTTACTATGAATCAGGAATTTGAGGAGTTGAAATGGTGCTACGGATGTGATTCGAGATATTTCCATGTATAATTGGTTGGGACTGTTGTTATGGCCCTGCACGAGAATAATATGTTGTTTTAGCTCAGTAGTTATGTTTCTGAGAGCGTTAAGGCTATGCTTAGGTAGTGATGATGCTTGCGATTGGTTATCGTATGATGTCAATATGATGATAGAATGCTTGCCCGTATGTTGGGGGTGATGAATGGTTTGAAGGGAGGTCTTCTCAGAGTGTGATTTCAAGATTTCGGTATTTTAGTTCCGGCAGAAGAAAGGCATTTGGGTTATGAATGGTCTAGTTGATGTTAATAAAGTAGTAAGGCTGGGTGTCTTCAAGTGGGGTGGGATACGCACTTGTGACGTGAAGTCTTCGTCATTGATCGAATGGAATGTGTTAAGTTTATCGGTGCTATGGTTTCTTCGGTTGCGTGGGGTCGGAGTATTGAGAAGAAGTATTGAAGAATGTGGTTGGCAGAGAATGATCCTGAATTGAGGCTAGGTGGTGGTTCCATTTCTAGGAGGCCAGGTGTAAGAAGTGGAAGTCGAGCAGTCGCAAAGTGGGGGAGCGACAGCATAGCTTGGAATTTGCAGATATTGTCGCGCATTTAATGGATGTCCATGAGGAGCGGATGGACTAGTAAAGTTGGTAAATGAAGCAGGGCATAGGATGGGGTATTAAAGTCGCAGAGAGCATGAATTTCAACATCATTGGAAGGTGTTCGCGGGTGATTTCCACAGGTGGGTTATCTCATGTGAATAGGTTAGCGGTGGCATGGTTGGCAGGTCTCTGTGAGGGGTTCTAGTGGCTATTCGGTAGGAGGCAGAATGTGTGAATGATGCTAGAGAATTTGAGTATTTAGGGAGTGCTAGCAAGAGGATTTGGAAGAATTTGGACGGACTGGTTGAGCAAGATCCCGTTATCAAAAGAGAAAGGATCTCTGCAGGGTCTAGAGTGGTGCAATGAGTAACTTCGGGCTAAGCGGGGGAGTCCCACCATCTGCAGTTGGGTTGAAGGGATGTCTTCTCATAGGGTTGCGGATTGTCGGTGTGTTGGCAAGTTATTTCAGCTAAGGGAAAAAATAAAATGGTGATTGTGCGTAGGATTCGATGAATGTGTACAAAAGTTGGCACTGTCGGGCCAGGGTTAGGCTTTGGAAGATTCAGAATTTTGCTTAGGGCATAGGGGAGTTATCAGGGTAGTGACTCAGTCACGTGCTTTAAGGAAAAGGGTGTTCAGGTACTAGAAGAGCCTTGGAGTTGATTGTATTCGGGGCCAGTCAGAGTGGGTGACTCTCAATAGCGGTCCTAGTGAATTCAAAAGTTAAGAACGCGGCGTTTAAGGGTTTCGGGCACCAGTATGATCAAGAATCAAGCTTTTGCAGAGTAATTTCTGGAGAAAAAGAAGGATGGTTGGAATGTTCTATGACATGTTTCAGCATGCAGGGTAGTATTGGAGGAGTGAGAGAAATAAACTCCGGATTGTAGAAAGATTATCAGGAGGGTATGAGACGGGTTGCGGGATTTAGGCAGCATAGTCTCGTGAATCAAGGTCACTCGGGATGAGTGAGGGTTGAGTTTGCTATGAGTTGAAGGAAGTTGTTATTATCCCTGAGGCAAATGAAGATGGTTAAAAGCAAATAGATTGATTAGCCATGGTTGAAATGGCACATTTACGGCAATGATCGGTTCCTTGATGTGATTAAGTTATGCAGGTGGTTTGTGTCGGTGTGTGCGAGGCTTGTCGGCCGTCGTAATGGATTTCATGTGGGAGCATTTCATTGCTATGGCCTGTCAGGTGTAGGCGGACCCCGAAAGGGTTATGGTGGTATAGACTACTACTTAAGGATTTGCATGTTGGGTGACTGTGGGAATTCACTCGTCTGTTGAGATTTGACTCCTGAATTAAGTTAAGTAAAAGGTTTCCATATGATGAAGGGTTCACCCTATGGTTCAGCAGTTATGATCGAATTCTTGGGCTACCTCATATTGGCATGTTAAGTACGGAAAGCAGTATGCAACTGGGAGTAAGAATCGAGATTGCAGTTCGGTGTTAATAAGGAAGTCATGAGCTCGGAAGAGCAATAAAAAGAGATTGGAAAGTTCAGAGTAAGCTGGTGTTATCTTCAGTGTCACCTGAGATTGATATTCGGTGGAAGAGGCTTTGTACCCTTGTCATGGGTTCTTGATGTGTCTTGTTACCTTGTGTAGAAGGTCGTGGAAGCACGACCGCGAAAAGATTGTATAAGAGTGACATGTAGTCACTTGATGGGTTGAAGATTTGGACTGAGTATAAAGAAGTGCAATGTTGGTTATTTGAGAAGTTATGCCTGAGAGGCGTTCAGTTCATTTGGTTGTGGATTGTGGGGTGTTTGTCTCGGCTATGATGGTTGTTCTTGCAAATTATGAGAGGAAGTGGGTTAATAGGGACCCAGGTAAAAGCTATTAGCTTAGTTGGTGCGAGCAAGGTAGACTCGATGTTTGTGGATGGATTTAACTAAGATTACGGGCTCCGTATGAGCCAGGCGTGTTCATTTCAGTAGAGCGCTTTTAATGGAAAGGTATTAGAACAGCAGATGTTGCTACGTCTTCGCCAAATTTATGCGATATTGTGATTTGTGTCGTGTGAGTTGTGAAATGGCTTGATAATTTCCTATGTGTTGAGGTATCGCGTAGTGGGGATGTTATGTGAGCAGGATAGCTCTTGAGATCCAGAGTGTATATATGTATATCTCACCTCAGTTGTTCTTGAGTTTTGTAGCATGCGTCTTTGTCAGTCTCCCCAGGATGGTATTATGCACTTAGCGTGCTTGTGACTGATATTTAGTAATTTGTAATAGTGAGCAAAACAGCTCCGTATATATATCTTATTATGTAAATTTTATGTGTGGATCAGGTGGCACGTCGCCACGAGTATGAATTTTGATCGGGTTGCACGCCACAACAGTGTGATGATGAGAAGGGTTAATATATATTTAATTTTTCTTATGTTTTACTTCCTATTTTCTGAGAAAAGTTCATATTAGTTGCGTGAGTTGAATAGTCCCTTCCTGATCATTTCTTACCTATCATGTTCGAGTTATGGCCTATTTGCGCGATGTGGTATCATGTGAGGTTGTTGGTCATGTTTGGGGTGATTTGTTGTCTGAGCAGTTCACACTGGGTGAGACGAGATTATTGGACCAGGGATCAGTGCAATAAGGTTATGTGAAGTGTATATCAAAGAACAAATACCATTATTCAGGTTCATAATAAAGTCATGATTCTAGTCATGATGAGGTATTCAAGGATTTGCTAACTCTGCAGTTGGGGATGAATTTCTGCACATTTCCTCCGTTGTGGTGGTATCGTCAGCATTATAGCAGGATGTATAATTATTTCTTATAAGGTGCATTGAGAGCATCAAGTTCGTAGAATTCTGGCTATTAAGGTTCAAGGAGCGTCATTGTGGTTAGGTGATGAATCTTGCGGTGCATGGTGCTAATTCAGCAAAGGTATGCAGTCATGTTCTGGTATGTCATGTGGTAGTTGATACGGTGTTTATATATTGGAACTAGGCTTGGCAGAGAAATTTGAGGTGTTTGAATGAATTCTGAGCTTATATTATATCGATAAAAGAAGAAATCTTCAGATTTGATCAAGCTAATGTACCCAACTGGGTTTGTAGTAGCACGGGCAGGTGCTCGGGGTGTTAAACAGTGATTTCTGATAACTACAGAGCGGTTCTTGGCACGTTCGAGAACGAACGTCTGTTTAAGTGGGGGAGAATGTAACGACCCGACCGGTCGTTTTGAGCTCTAGTGCGTCATTCAGTGGTTTGAAGTCGTGAGCAGCTCCATTTCAGGTATTATGACTTGCATGTGTGGTCGGAATTGAATTTCAGAAAGTTTAGAGTTGATTTGGAAAGAAAATTCTCATTTCAGAAGACTTAAGTTGGAAGAATCAACTAAGATTGGAATTTTGAGTAAACGAACTACGAGTCAGGATTTGAAGGTTCCTGCAGGTTCGTATGATGATTGCGGACTTGGGCATATGTCCGAATCGGGTTTTGGATAACCCGGGAGCGTTTCGATGCATATTGTGGAAGTCAGCTTTTTTTTGAAGAAATTTCCAAGTTTGGCCTGAAGTGTATTTCAGTAATGTTGATGTCTGTTTGGGATTCCGAGTCTGGGAATAGCTTCGTATGGTGATTCTGGAGTTGGGAGCCCGATCGGAAGTGAATTTGGATGTCCGTAGGTCATTTTGGAGTCATTTGGCTAAAGATAGAAATTTGAAGGTTTTTGAGAAATCCGACCGGAAGTGGAAATTTTGATATCGGGGTCGTAATGCGATTCCGGAAGTTGGAGCATGTCTGCAATGTCGAATATGACTTGTGTGCAAAATTTGAGGTCAATCGGGCATGATTTGACAGGTTTCGGCATTGGTTGTGGAAATTTGAAATTTCAAAGTTTATAAAGTTTGGATTTGGGTGTGATTCGTGGTTTCGATGTTGTTTGATGTGATTTCAAGGATCGAATAAGTTCTAATGAGGTATTAGAACTGAGTCGTGTGATTGGACGGGGTCCCGGGGACCTCGGGCGTGTTTCGGGGTGGTTTCAGACCATTTTTTTTCTGTTTTGCTGCTGCTGTCTTCTGTTGTATCTGGTGTGCTATGTGACCGCGTTCCCTTGTGTGCGATCGCAATGAAGGAAATTTGAGGGGCTGGAATTTTGCCTTGTGCGATCGCAGTGGTTGTTGTGCGATCACACAGAAGGAAAATAATTGAGGTGCAGGGAATTTGCCCTGTGCGACCGCAGGGGTTGTGGTGCGATAGCACAAGGGTACGTTTGGGGCATCTGGAGCTTGGCATGTGCGAACGCGGGAGATGTGATGCAAATGCATTGGAGGAAATCTGGGGGCAGCATAGTTGGCCTATGCGATCGCAGACCTTTCCATGCGATATAGAGCGTTTTCTGGGCAGTGTTTTAAAAACGGAATTTGTGGCCATTTCTTCATTTCTTCCTTGCTATGGTCGATTTTGGAGGAGCTTCAGGAGAGGATTCCTTCATGCAATGTCTAGGTAAGTATATTCCTCCAGTTTTTAAGTTAAATACAAGATTATATGCATGAATTAGACATGGAAATAGGTAGAAAAATTGGGATTTTGGAGGAAAGACCTAAAAATTTGTATTTTGGATTTCTACCACGAAATGAGCATGGATATTTGAGTTAGTAACGCTATGGGTAGGGTATATTCTCGAGAAATTACGGATTTTGGGCCCGAGGGAATTTTGGTCATTTCACTGAGCGGAGTTGAGAAATTATATAATTTGGAATTGTTGCAAATATTAGAGTATATTTTCATTGGTTTGTCGTTGTTTGGATAGTTTCGGAGTGTTGTGCGACGTTTGGAGTCATCGGAAGGGCTTGGAAGCCGGTTATGAAATTTCGGAGCGAGGTAAGTCTCCTTTCTAACTTCTGAGGGGGAATTGTCCCCCTAGGTGAACTAATTAAGTATGTGTTACTATCTGCGAGGGCTACGTACACACGAGGTGACGGGAGTCCGTGCATAGCTACTATTATGCCATATTCGGGTAGCCTAGGACCCACAAGCATGCCTTGTCTATTGTACCTGTGATATTGTCTGCAATATTAGACTGCTAATATAATCAAAATTGTAATCGAATGACTAAGGAAGATTATAGTTTATTTTATTAATCATCTAAAAAGAGATATGATCTTCCTTCACGGGCAATTGTATTTCCGGATAAGGTTGTATTGTGAAACATTATAAAAACTTGGCAAGTGAATTTCGAAAAAGGATTCAAATACTGTTTTGTGGGTTTTAAAAGAGAAATCGGTCATTTACTTGAGTATTTATGTTCCCGACGTATTCGGAGTGGATTGTTGATTGTGCATGTCTGCATATGACCGCTTCGCAATTTATATTCCGCGAGCGGAGTGTTATTTCCCCCACTCTCATGGGAGAGGGCCGTACGCCACGGCGGATTTAAAATGCACTTTTGGTACGGGTCGTTTGATCCTCGGCAGTGCATAGACATGATTATTATATTGAGAGGTGCACTCATGGGACGGGCCGTTCAATCCTCAGCAGTGCACAGATATGATTATTATATTGAGAGATGCACTTTTGGTACGGGCCATTCCATCCTCGGCAGTGCACAGAGATGATTATTATATTGAGAGATGCACTTTTGGTACGGGCCGTTCGATCCTCGGCAGTGCATAGTCATGAGTATTTTATTGAGAGGTGCACTTTTGGTACGGGCCGTTCGATCCTCGGCAGTGCATAGATTTGATTATTATGACGGCTCAAGCCAGTTGCCCTTATCTCGTATGCGCATGCTAAATTGTTAAATGTTTTTCATGGATTTTAAAAAGTGACAAGGTTATTTGGGGAAAAACAAAGAGGAAATTGTTTATTTAAAATATTTGGGGGGAAATGAGGAAGTGGTAACTGTTTGTTTATTCCCAGTATTTACTTGGATTTCAGTGCCTTATTTATATTGTTGCTTTACTACCTTCACATGCATACCGTGTTCATCATATGCTGTTAATTAATTTGCTGGCCTTATTGAGTGTCTAATTCGACCTCTCATCACTACCTCTCTGAGGTTAGGCGGGCGACTTAATGAGTACACGTTGTTTTTGTACTCATGCTACTCTTGTTGTGCATTTTATTGCACATGTACTTTCATAGCAATGTGGAGGATTCAGAGACTTAGGCGAGCTGCATCATCCGGAGGCGATCCGCATCTGACAGAGTTTCCCTCGTACTATATTTACTTTCAGTTTATATTCCCTTGTCCAATTTGTATTACGGACAGGCTTTGTGATGATTGTATAAATTCTTAGAAATTGCTCATGTACTTGTGACACCGGGTTCTGGGATGTGTTGGGATATATTTGCTAAAGTGTAATATTTAAACTATTGTTTTACTTGACATATTTTATTTAGTTAATATTTAATAAAGTGAAAGGAAATGCTTCTTCATAAATGTTAAAAACAGGAAAATTATTTCAATTAATTAATGATTGGCTTGCCTGACAATGATGTCCGGCGCCATCACGACCGTATGGATTTTGGGTCGTGACAGAATTATTATCTGTGGCTAATTAACATAAACTCGCTCATATTTGTAAAATCGTGACATACATTGGATCGTTACATGAGTTTAATTCCCGATGCATCCATACTTGTAGCCATTGATCATTTTATTTTCTTTCTAGGTTCGTTTATATTTTTGTATTTAGCTATAATATTTTCACAACCAAATTCTAAGTGTTTGCCATTGCACAATAAGTGATAATGTTTTACTTTCCTAATCTCCTACATATTGTTCTCTGTGGTTCGACCCCGAATCATAGTTGGGTAATTTATATTGCATGCGACTGTGTCCATTTACTTTTTAGTAGTGGATTTGGACTTCATCAAAATTGGAGTCGTTGCCGGGGAACAATTTGGCATAATTTAGGTTGTTTGAGAAATAAGCGTAAGTGCTTTGGTCCAAACTTGTGAATATTTGTGTAATTATTTTTCTTACCTTGGTCTATTTTTCTTGTTTTTTTCTTGTTTATTTTCGTAGTGGTTGATAATAAAAAATAGAGATGGCATCATATAATGAAAATTGGTCGGATGGTAGTTGTTCATACTTTGATGACCTTTGTCCTTATTGTGGAGGACCAAACTCGTGGAAAAATTGTTTAAACTCTCCCGGGGGTGGATTGTGTGCACAATCTCAAACCCATGAGTGGAGTATTTGTGATAAGTGTGGTCGTCAAAATGGTCATTGGTATGATTGTGCTTATTTGTCCGTCCCTTCCCAAGCCCCCGCTATGATGATTCTACTTTTTGTGATGAGAATTTTAGGGATAAGGAAGTGGAAGAAATTGAGCATGGCCTAAATGGAGAGTTCAAGCTCATGTTAGAATACCTACTTGAAGGAGGAAACAAAGAGCAAAATGCCTTGGAGGAGCTTTTGGAAAATAGTCTCCAAAATGATTTGGCACTTGAAAGGTTGCACTCACAAATGGAAGAAATGCTTGAAGCACTAAAGGTCCAAAAAGCCTCGGAAGTGAGTGATAGCCAAGAACCTTCCTTAGAGGTTGAAGTCGAAAATCCTTCCTTGGCACTTGATCAAAACCAAGAAGAATTCTCAAATGCTCAAAATGAGAAGATGATGCTCATGTTGGAGGCCATTCTTGAAAATGTGGAGAAGCACAACTTTGCACTCGAGGACTTGAAACAAGGTGTGACTCAAAATGATGAGTATATCCGCACTTTGGAGGATTAAATAAAGTCATTAATGGAGGCTCATTATGCCTATCAATTTGAAAGTGTGGAAGGAAGCCAAGCAGAGTCCAATTCCGAGGAAGAAAGTGAGATTTACATTGAGGAAGCAAGACTTGAACATCCGCCAACCGACTCGATGAGTATTAGTGATGCCAAGAAAAATGTGGAATTAGAGTCAACCGGTGTAAATAAATTTTTTGTTGAAATTGACTCTAGTCCAGGGGAAAAGAGGATGTCAAATTCCGGAAAAAATGGAAATGTGGAGGTTTGATGTCACATTCCAAGCATTTTTCAACATTGGAATTGTGTGGTGATATGGGAGTTGAACTACACAAATCAATGAAGGATTGCGCGCAGGAAAGACTAATACCATACATTTTACAGTTTGAGGGAACGAGAAAGCAAAATGACATTCCTCACATGAAAGCCAAGAAGTGCAAAATGAAGAAATTCATGTATGACTTGGTCATCGACTTACCACCACCCACCGCTCGTGCTCACAAGGTTGACTCCAAGCTAGGTGCCCAGTTCATATCGTCCAAGTGG
Source organism: Nicotiana knightiana (assembly GCA_005239525.1). Classification (NCBI taxonomy): domain Eukaryota; kingdom Viridiplantae; phylum Streptophyta; class Magnoliopsida; order Solanales; family Solanaceae; genus Nicotiana; species Nicotiana knightiana. Next base: position 120,194 of record ML394876.1, on the reverse strand, counting down.
CGATAAGAGTGGTAAAGTAGACTTGCGTCGTGCCACGACGTTAAATGCGGCGCTTAGTAGGAGGCAACCATCGTTTTAAAAAATGTTACTCGTTTTTAGATTTTTCCTTTTTAGAATAGCTTAGTATATTATTTTTAACTAATCTATCAAGTTTCACATTTTTTGGAGTTGATTTGAGTAGGTCGGGGTGACCGGGCAGCCAAAAACAGTAGCTGGTGCAAAATTGCAGGACAGAGCACTTTCCCGCTATGCGATCGCAAAAAATTCATTGCATTCGCCAAACAGTAGGGTTCAGCTAAAAATGCGATCGCATAAGTTACTACGCAATCGCGAAAATCTGGGGGCTGTTGTTCTATGCGATCGTGTCTGCTCTTCTGCTATCACGTAGTTCCAGGTATGTTTCTAAACTTTAAACACTAGAAATGAACCCTTGCCCACTCTTCTACCCAAAACAAACTTTCTCACCCCCCGGCCCTCAAAAATCATCTCAAGGGTTTCTCTCTTCAATTCCATACTACTAATCAAGTTTAATCTCAAAGGTATGTGCTTTGTCACTCAAATCTTTCTTCGAGTTAAATTTTGTGTGCTACTAGTGTAAATGAACAGACATTTTCCTTTCTTCTTCATCTCTACTTCATGTCTAGGATTGATAGGTTAGAGTTTCTACTGTGAATATTGTGTTTGAATGTGTGCGTGCTTGCTGGGTAAGGTTGGTTGAGTGAGTTCTTACTTCTTGAACAAAATTTGGGGTTAGATCTATGCCTAAATTCTTTGAAATTTGTGTGAAAATTTGTTGCCCATTATTTGTTTGAGAAAATGCCCAAGAGAAAATTCAACTGGGCAAAGAAGAAGCCTCTGCGATTGTGAGGCCCAATTCCGCGATCGCGTAGATCTAAAACTGCACAGTGGGAATTTACCTTATGCGATTGTGTTGACTGTTCCGCGATCGTAGAGTGTTAAACCTGTAAGTCAAAAAGTTTACTCTTCGCGATCGCCGGGCTCTGACCGCGATCGCACTGCCTTAAATTCCTGGCAGCAAAACAGTGGCTTTGCAGAATCTTGTGATGTTGCTTTGGGGTTCTTTTCTTTGGCCTAGATACATCATAATAACGTGTATTAAGTACCACCGTTCATGTATTTAACATATGGTATACATTTTTAGGTACTTTGAGTATAAAATGGCCTCGGAAAATTCTGAAATTGAGCAAGAGCCTGCTCCCAAAGCTATGGAAGAAGATTATTTTGATGAGACCAGATCCACAGCGGCTGAGTGTGAAAGAAACTATGACAAACTCATGTCAAAGAGCATCATCAAAGAAAGGGGCATCCATTTAGACAAACTTGATGCTAAGATGCCGGATTTTTTCCGGAGATTGACTGACAGTGGATGGATATGCTTTGCTCCTGAACAAATTAAAGCAAACTATACAGTAGTTCGTGAGTTTTATGCCAACGCCTTGAAGTCAAATTTCCAGGGCGAAGTATTCACCTTTGTTAGGGGCAAGCAGATTAAATTTGGCCCCGAGGTAATAAATGCACACTACGGGCTTCCCAATACTGACAATGAGGTATACAGAGCCAGAGGAAGAGAGAGAGGAACACAATGGTTGGTGGAGAAGCTTCATGATGGGGTGCAACCAACTTGGGAAAGAGTACACAAAGGGATTGATTCTCATGAATTCACAACGGAAGCCAAGACTTGGCTATCCATTATTTGTGCCAGAATTGTGCTGGCTAAACATGAGACTGAGGTGAATCCTGAGAAAGCACTGATGATTGCTGCCATTATGGATGATTTGCCAGTGAACGTGGGCCAGCACATAGTGAGTGAAATTGAGGAAGCATGTAACGGAAGGTCTAAAATCCTATTCTTTCCCTCATTGATCACTCGTTTGTGTTATGATGCTGGGGTGATAAACGATCCCAATGATTTTGAGAAAGACCCTGGCGCAGCAATCGATCCGTTGCTTCGAAAAGGGCCAATTGGCGGGAAGAAGAAGAGAAGAATTGATGTGCTATCTCCTTCATTTGGGCAGTTTGCTGAGATAACCGAGGGATCCAGTGGTTCCTCCACAACTACAGCGGGACCACATGACCCCATGGCTCCATTTCCTTATGGGCCTCCCACTATGCGCCACATTTCCCATCAAATCTATGGCGTAGATGCTCAGATTTGACAGTTCGTTTCTTACCTTCCCTCTGGTCCATCTGGGGAGAGCACTTCGACGGGGACTGGTAAGAAGCCACAAACATTGGATGATGCAGTGCAGGAACAAAAAGCAATCAAAAATAGTTTAGAAGACATGAGCCGGAGACAAGGAAAGGTGGAAAGGCAACATATGAAGTTCAAGGAGTATGAGAAGAAGAAGAGAAAGTTCTATCAAGGATGATGCACAAGCTGAGTTCATTCTGTGGCTCACATGATTCTGAGGACGATGATGATGAGGATTTGGAGCTCAAATTTCCCACCACCTCCAGCTCCGAGTGATGCAGTTTCAGGGAGCACCTCTTTGATTTTATCTTGTTTTGATTAGTTGCATTGGGGACAATGCAACACTTTTGGTTGGGGGTGGCTCATATTTGATGTATGTTTGTAGAGCATTATGTGGAGCATGATCATTTTTTGTGAACTTGTGTGGATTGGTTGACATTATTAGTTTATTAGTAATATTTTGTAAAATTAGCATTTTCTTGTTGGCTTTTATTTTTCTTGTTTTTCTTGGTGTTTATTTTTTTTTTTTTTTATAGTAGTATTAATGAAACTCCTTGGTTTTTATTTCTACCGCGGTTCTTTTCTAAGGAATTTATTTGTGTTGAACCGGGTAACTTTTCCCTATGATGGATGGCGTGATAACTTTCCTAAGGGATTAGTCTTGTTTAGTCTTTTTTAGAAAGTAAATATCTTTTTTTTAGTTAGTTTAGTGGCTAGTTGCGAATAAATTGGTTATTGGGGTGTGATTTTGTGTCCATAAACCAACGTGTGACTTGTTTGGTACCAATATAATTTAAACTTTGGCATATGAAGTTTTTTTTTTTTTTTTATCTGTAAAATATATACATATATATGATTAAGGTAATGTTCCTTGTTGTGACTTTTAGATTCTATTTCTGGCTCTTTGATTCACTAAATAGCTTCTTAGGCTACATGTGACTTCCTTGAGATTCATTGGTTTCAATTGGATTTTGGATTTGTATTCCACTTGAGCTTTCATGTGCCATGTGTGGTGAGATTTAATTGTGAAGTTCTTTTGCGTCATTTGTAGTCTAGAACGTGCCCGGAATGTGCTTCAAGGAGAAATCCTAGACTAGCTTGGTTTGAGAAATGATATTAGGCCTTCCTTGGACCGCTATTGTGCCTAAATTTCCTACCCGTGCATATTTTCCCTCGTCAACCCTTTTGAGCCTTTAAACTTTTTATTTGGAAACTATGTTATAAGCTATCTTTCTTTATTGATTTTCTTTTGGCACCATATCTACCTGAGTACTTTAAAGTATGAACGTAGACTAAAAGCCTAAGTTTGGGGGTGAAGATTGGAAAAGTTGTAAGGTGGGAGTTGCTTAAAAGGTGAAAGGTGATTTATATAAAAAAAAAAGAAGAAAAAAATAAGGAATTGTGAATAAATAGAAGACTAGGTGATATATATATAAACAAAAAGAAAAAAGAATAAAAGGGTGGAAAAGTTCTTGAAGGAAGTGGACTTTGATTGTTGAAAAAGTGTAGTTCATAGGGAGGTTTTGGGTCACTCTTACCAAATTGTTCCCTACCTTAACCAAACGACTAAACTACAACCATTTAAGTCCTAATTGATTTTGAACCAAGTATATCTACATTAGTGGAGAAATACATGAAGGGCGAGCCTATGGTACTACTTGGATATCTTTGTGAGAGAGAGAGTTGATTCTTTCCATTTGACAACCCATTTATGTTTTGAATTGCAATTTATGAGTTGGGATTCTCTCTTAAAGTGCGAGGGCACATGAGACTCGGGTTGTGAATTTAATCCCATTTTTAATTGGGAGGAATGAGCGAGGGAAGATAATTGTGATAGAGAGGCAAATTTTGAATCTTTAGTGTCATGACTTGGTTGCTACTTTGATTAATGTAGTGTTTGAGCACTTGAATTGAAATAAAATGTGTAAAAAGTTGGTGTTTCAGATGCCTTGGATTAATTGTTGGTACCAACCGAAGTCACTAGATTGTGCTTAAATTGACCCTTTTTGACTTGAAATGGTATTTGGTATGCCATTGAGCTTCAGTGATGATTTTATCGAAGAATGTTCTTATTTTTTTAATTGCTTAAGGACAAACAATGGTTTAAGTTTGGGGGTTTGATAAGTTGGTCTTTTACCAACTAATCCCCTCCTAATACCTAGGCTTTTGTATGAATTTTGTTGAGAAACTAAGGCTTGTTTTGAGGTTTATTGGCATATTTCAGGTATAAAATGATTTGGAGATGATATGAAAGAAAAAAATTCAAAATGTATAAAAATTAGGAAAAAGGACTGCTGCCAGTTTTTACTCTATGCGATCGCGGATGGTTACATGCAATCGCATAAGTCCAAATCTATGCTAACGGGGATACATTTGTGCGAACGCGGAGCATTAAAGCCTGGTCAGAGGCTGGTCAACTGACCTATGCGAACGCGTGACACTGTACGTGATCGAACACCTGGGAGAGATTTTCATATATTTATGAGTGAGTTATTGTTTCTTTAATTATTCTTGTTCTTTAATGTTTCCAAATGGATTAGCTAACCCTAGGACTCGCCCATTTATTTCGAATTAATTTTGGGAAAGATTATTTGGGTTTGGGAAAGATTAATTAACAAGAACTTGAGGCTTTAACCCTTATTTTATAGATTCTACCTAGGAATAGGATTGAACTACCTGTAGCCATATCCGGGTGTGCTTATTCTCTTAATTGTGTTAGGGATAATTCAATTAGGAAGTCTTGTTAGTCTTTGGAAGAAGCTAATTGAGAATTATTATCCGTGGCTAATTAATAAACTCGCTCATATTTGTGAAATCATGACATACATTGGATCGTTACGTGAGTGTAATTCCCGATGCATCCATACTTGTAGCCATTGATCATTTTATTTACTTTCTAGGTTAGTTTATATTTTTGTATTTTGCTATAATATTTTCACAACCAAATTCAAAGTGTTTGGCATTGCATAATAATGTGATAATTTTATTACATTCCTAATCCCTACATATTGTTCTCTGTGGGATTCGACCCCGACTCATAGTTGGGTAATTTATATTGCATACGACCGTATCCATTTACTTTTTAGTAGTGGATTTGGACGTCATCACTAAGAAGTCTATGGAGGTGCACCACTCCCTAATATGGGGCAATCCCTAACCATATGACGAGTATCACCACACTCATAACAACCCCTCGAAGGACGTGGTGGTTGAAACTGACTCAAACCTGGCCTGGCCGGTAATAGCACCTCGAGCAGAAGGCACACTAGATACTGGTGGTGCATAATAAGGCTCTTGAGCTCTAGAAAGAGCTGGGACACCATTGGCTGCTGGAAGAGCTGAATGAACTGGGCGACTCACAAAACCCCTACCATGGCGTGCTGCTGGGGAACGAGCTCCTGCAAAATGACCAGTCCCTCGAGACCTCTTGGCCTCTATCTCTTCTCTGTCCCAGGGCAAGCATGCCCTTCACTCTCCTGGCAATACTTACAGCCTGGCGATAAGTGATATCCATCTCTACCTCCCGGGCCATACTGGTCCGAATACTGGGATGGAGTCCCTCAATGAAGCTACGAACCCTCTCACTGATTGTAGCAACCAAAGTCGGTGCATGATGAGCCAACCCACTGAAACGAAATGCATACTTCGACAAAGTCATAGCACCCTGGCGCAGCTGCTCAATCTCTACATGCCAAGCATCCCTGAGGCTCTGAGGGACATACTAAGGCAAAAACATATCTGAGAACTGAATCCAAGTGAGTGAAGTTGACTCGTCCGGACTACTCAGCTTGTAGGCATGCTACCACTGATATGCCGCTCCCCTCAGATGGAAAGCGGTGAAAGAAACCCCAATCATCTCCATTATGCCCATAGTGCGGAGGATACATGACACTCCTCAAGAAGACCCTGAGCATCATTTGAAGCTAGTCCGCTAAAAGTGGGTGAGTGGTACTTCTTGTACCTCTCAAGTCTGAGATGCTCTGCCTAAGAAGCAGCTACCCTAGTCTCATGCTGAATCGGAGCCACTGGGGCATAGGAATAAACTCCAGGGCCTGATCAACCTGGACCCTCTGCTCAGAAGTGCGGGCTATAGGACTCTGTGCCCCTCCCACGGCTTGAGATGTGGGGGGAGCTATCAGAATCACCCCAACCTGAGCCAAAGTGCTAAACTTGCTCATGAACTGAGCCAAAGTGTCCTGGAGGGCCGGAGCAGCAATAGGAACCTTCGGTGCCGGCCCTCCAGTTGGAGCTGCTGGGGGCTTCTCTGTCGTAGCTCGCCCCGGTGTCCTGGCTGCACCGCATGGTCGTCCCCTACCCCGACCCCGGCCTTTGGCGACTCTGGCAGGGGACTTGGGTGCTTGATCGTTGGTCCTCCCATTATGGATCCTCAACATCTGTGAGAAAGAATAGAATAGAAATTTTAGAAGTTTGATGCCAATAACTCGCACGACAAGGAAATCAAAGAAGTATGGTTGTTCTTAATAGTTACATAGCCTCCCGAAGATAAGTACGGACGTCTCCGCACCGATCCACGAGACTCTAATAAATCGTCTTGTGACTCACGATGCCTATGATCCTAGAGCTCTGATACCAACTTGTCACGATCCATTTTCCCCCTCCGAAAGACGTCATGACGGCACCTAGTCTCCACGATTAGGTAAGCCTATTAACAATGATATAAACGAAAATAACGAATATAAAGAAAATGACTAAGCATAAAAAATGGCGATACAAAGGTTAAATGCCGCTCGGCATATACAGGTAAAACAAATTTTCCACTTTACTCAAAACACCTCCCAAAACCTGGAACCATGAGTTAAAAGCTCTACGAAATCTATCTACAGTATATTATACAAGGAGTCCAAGAATTACAGGAGGGAAACAAATTAAAAGGTGGAGGGAGACTCCGAGGATCACCGGACGCGTACAAATATACCTTGAAGTCTCCGGTGACTGCTACGGCTGGCTAATATTGAGGCAGACGAGAGATACCTAAATCTGCACATGAAAACATGTGTAGGAAGGGCATGAGTACACCACAATGGTACCCAGTTAGTGCGAAGCCTAACCTCGGTCAAGTAGTGACGAGGTCAGGTCAGGGCCCTACCGGTATAAATATAATGAAATCAGGCAGAAAAGAGATATATATTGCAGTAAAATAACTATAGAAATCTACAGGAATAAAAGTCAAAGAAAACCTCAGCACAGAACATGGTAATAACAACAGGGGGATCTCCCCGGATACCGTCCCGTAGTCCAAAAGTAAATTTGCAGTACAGGGGGATCTACCGCAATACGTCTGTAGTACCAAAGTAAATATGTAGTATAATGGGATCTCCTGGATTATGTCCGTAGTCCCAAAGTAAATATGCAGTACAGGGGAATCTCCTGGATTTTGTCTGCAGTCCCAAAGTAAATATGCAGTACATGGGGATCTCCCAGAATATGTCCTTAGTCCCAAAGTAAATATGCAGTGCTGGGGGATCTCCTGGAATACGTCTGCAGTCCCAAAGTAAATATGCACCTCAACATATAAACACAACAGTTACAACAATGAAAACTACGATTTATGCTAAGTCCAAATCTAAGAAAAATAGGAGTTTCACTAAACATGCTGTATAGAGTTCAAATAGACAGTCAAAACACGTAGACATACTTTTCTAATCTAAACAATATAATTACATATGCTAGTGTAGTTCAAACAAGGCGAAAACAGGTTATGATTTAGTGAAAAATAGTGTTTTAGAACAAATAGCATGTGTACATACTCGTCAACTCACGTACGCAGTGCACATACATCAAACAATACCAAAATCCTTAGGGAAATTTCCCCCACACAAGGTTAGGCAAGCCACTTACCTCGAACCAAGCTCCAATCAATTCAAACCCATGCCCTTGCCGCAAGTATCCAACTCTGAATGGCCCAAATCTAATCAAATCAATTACATAACATAAATATAGCTACAAGTAACTATTTTAGCTAACGAATTCGAAGCTAAGGTAAGAAAATAGGAAAACGCCCAAAAAGCCTCCCCGGGCCCACGACTCGGAATCGGGTAAAAGTTACCAATTAAGAACACCCATTCACTCACGATATCACTTGTACAAAAATCATCCAAACCCGATGTCTAAATCCCACTAAAAACTCAGAAATTCGATTGGGGAACTTTTCCCCATTTTCCGAACTTTTCAATCCAAATCCGAAATTAAATGGAGAAAACAACTATAGATTAATGAAATACAACCAAAAACAAGTTAGGAATCGTTACCACATATCTCATATCAAAGATTGATCCTCTGAAGTACATCTTCCAGAAACCTATGCCTACAGGGAAGCTAGCAAAATGGCAGATATTGTTGAGTGAATTCAACATCGTCTATGTGACTTAGTAGGCGGTTGAGGGACAAGCATTAGCGGATCATCTTGCAGAAAATCCTGTAGGAGGAGAATACGAACCAGTAAAAACGTATTTTCTTGATGAAGAAGTATCATTTGTAGGAGAAGATATTGCCGAAGCCTACGACGAGTGGAGAATGTTTTTTTATGGAGCCGCAAATTTCAAAGGAGTGGCTATTGTATCCATTTTGGTATGAAAGACAGATCAACATTATCCGGTATCCACGAAACTCAGATTTCTATGCGCCAATAGTATGGCAAAATATGAGGCTTGCATATTGGGGCTCAATTTGGCCGTTGACATGAATATCCAGGAATTACTGGTAATTGGTTATTCAGATCTTCTAGTACATCAGGTGTAGGGAGAATGGGTTACAAAGAATACCAAGATATTACCATATCTATATCACGTGCAAGAGATGATGAAGAGGTTCACGAAGATAGAGTTAGACATGTCCCGAGAATCCAGAATGATTTCGCAGACGCATTAGCCACCCTTTCCTCCATGATACAACACCCGAACAAGAATTTCATCGACCCTATTCCGGTAAGGATCCATAATCATCCAGCTTACTACATTCATGTTGAAGAAGAAACAGATGGGAATCCATGGTTCCATGATATCAAGGATTACTTAGAAAAAAAAGAGTGCACGGAACATGAAAATCATACTCAGAAACGCACGCACCGAATATTGTCCAACCATTTCTTCCAAAGTGGAGGAATTTTGTATAGAAGGACTCCAGACCTAGGGTTATTACGGTTTGTTGACGGAAAGGAAGCGTCCAAACGACTTGAAGAGATACACGCTGGAAATTGCGTACCACACATGAATGATTTCGTTTGTACTAAGAGCATGATATTTTTGGATGACTATGGAAATAGACTGCATCAAGTATATCCAGAAATGTAATCAATGCCAAATACATGCAGATATGATACAGGTGCCGCCAAATGAACTCAATGCAACAAGTGCACCTTGGTATTTTGCCGCTTGGGGAATGGATGTCATTGGACCAATTGACCTCGCTGCTTCAAACAGGCACAAGTTCATTCTAGTGGCCATAGACTAGTTCACAAAATGGGTTAAATATGCATCTGACAAAGCGGTAACCAAGAAATTCGTCGCATATTTTGTCAGGGATCGTATTGTTTGCCGATTCGAGGTTCCAAAGTCAATAATCATCGACTACGCCGCCAATCTCAACAGTGACCTAATGAAAGCTATGTGCGAGGCTTTTAAAATCAAGCACAAGAATTCCACAGCATACATGCCTCAAATGAATGGAGCTGTGGAGGCCGCAAACAAGAACATCAAGAAAATACTGAGGAAGATGGTAGACAACCATAAGCAATGGCACGAGAAGTTACCATTTGCCTTATTTGGGTACCGTACCACAGTCTGCACATCAACCGGGGAAACTCCTTATTTGTTGGTCTACGATACTGAAGTTGTCATTCCTACCAAGGTCTAAATTCCTTCCATAAGAATTATACAAAAAGTGGAACTCAGTGACGCAGAATGGATAAGAAGTCGCTACGAGAAATTAGCTCTCATTGATGGGAACAGAATGAATGCAGTGTGTCATGGTCAACTTTATCATAACAAAATGTCCAGAGCTTTCAACAAAAGGGTCAAACCTAGACAGTTCGCACAGGGGCAACTGGTGCTGAAACGGATCTTTTCACATCAGGATGAACCAAAGGAAAATTTTCACTCAATTGGCAAGGGCCCACCATGGTTCACAGAGTACTAACAAAAGGAGCACTCATAATCGCATAAATGGACGGAGAGATTTTGCCAAAGCCTATCAATTCAGACGCAATCAAAAGATAATATGTTTAGAACGTTTGCATTTCTCCATTTGATGTAATTGAACTATGCTTGACCTGATTCCCATTTAAGAGGGGATACGTAGGGAGCCCTGTGTGTTCGTTCATAATTCAAAAAAATCTTCATTTTCCTCACAACCAGAAATTGGGGCAGAATTTTGAGGAGGACCCTCAAAATTCCGGAGCAAGTCCAACCAACGTCATCATATGCAGAACGGTCTGAGAATCGCCTATGCAAACTGGGGCAGAATTTTGAGGAGGACCCTAAAAATTCAAATGCAAGGAAGTCGCAATGTCTCTAAAGTTCCACAGTCCTTGGCTCATCTAATTTACTTGATATTACATATTTTCTAAATAACTACATTTACCATATGCACCCGTATTTTTCGAAAACTTTATCTCACGAAATAGCCAGATGCTAACCATGGTAACTCAAGCGGGATTTCGATACAAAGCAAGGAAAAGCAAGCAGGCGAAGACACGAACCAACCTTCCGCGTAAAACTCACAAATTTCATTTGGATGCATGAACAAGGAAATATTCGCAAATACATGCACACCTCGGAATCACTATCTTCATAACAACAAAGCTGTCAAGCGTGAACATATTTCTAGCTAAGAAATACTCTACTACTACTTATTATCTGTTTATTGCACGAGACTAAGCATTGTTTCCTCCTTGCATGAGGCTAAGCCCTGCCTCCTTAATTTCATAAGGCTAAGCACTGCCTTCCCCTGCATGAGACTAAGCATTGTCTCCATCTTGCATGAGGCTAAGCACTGCCTTCCCCTGCATGAGACTAAGCATTGTCTCCATCTTTCATGAGGCTAAGCCCTGCCTCCTTAATTGCATAAGGCTAAGCATTGTCTTCCCCTGCATGAGACTAAGCATTGTCTCCATCTTGCATGAGGCAAAGCCTTGCCTCCTCAATTGCATAAGGCTAAGCATTGCCTTCCCCTGCATAAGACTAAGCATTGACTCCATCTTGCATGCGTCTAAGCCCTACCTCCTTAATTGAATAAGCCTAAGCACTGCCTTCCCCTGCATGAGACTAAGCATTGTCTACATCTTGCATGAGGCTAAGCCATGCCTCCTCAATTGCATAAGGCTAAGCACTGTCTTCCCCTGCATGAGACTAAGCATTGTCTCCATCTTGCATGAGGCTAAGCCTTGCCTCCTCAGTCGCATAAGGCTAAGCACTGCCTTCCCCAGCATGAAACTAAGAATTGTCTCCTTCTTTCATCAGGCTAAGCTCTACCCCCTCAATTGCATAAGGCTAAGCACTTCATTCCCCTACATGAGACTAAGCATTGACTCCATCTTGCATGCGGCTAAGCCCTACCTCCTTAATTGCATAAGGATAAGCACTACATTCCCCTGCATGAGACTAAGCATTGTCTCCATCTTGCATGAGGCTAACCCCTGCCTCCTTAATTGCATAAGGCTAAGCATTGTCTTCCCCTGCATGAGACTAAGCATTGTCTCCATCTTGCATGAGGCTAACCCCTGCCTCCTTAATTGCATAAGGCTAAGCATTGTCTTCCCCTGCATGAGACTAAGCATTGTCTCCATCTTGCATGAGGCTAACCCCTGCCTCCTTAATTGCATAAGGCTAAGCATTGTCTTCCCCTGCATGAGACTAAGCATTGTCTCCATCTTGCATGAGGCTAAGCCATGCCTCCTCAATCGCATAAGGCTAAGCATTGCCTTCCCCTGCATGAGACAAAGAATTGTCTCCTTTCATGAGGCTAAGCCCTACCTCCTCAATTGGATAAGGCTAAGCACTCCCTTCCCTTGCATGAGACTAATCATTTTCTCCATTCTTGCATGAGGCTAAGCCCTGCCTCCTTAATTGCATAAGGCTAAGCACGTCCTTCCCCTGCATGAGACTAAGCATTGTCTTCATCTTGCACGATGATAAGCACTACCTCCTTAATTGTATAAGGATAAGCACTGCCATCCCCTGCATGAGGCTAACCCTGCCTCCTCAATTGGATAAGACTAAACATTGTCTCTCCTTGTATAACCACAAATGCTATGCTAATTGAAACCTTGCACTATTCTCTACCTCCGGGCTAAGCTATGCCCCATCATACAGAAGGCTAAGCTCTGTCTTGTTTTGCTTCGCATAACCAAGAATCATGTCTTTGCATCTCATGGGTTGAGATAATTCCATCTTGTCTGAAGGCGTCATAGTCCGAAGGCATCATCCTCATAGTCGGTAGACACCATGCCATGGCCTGAGGATCTCTCAATATTGCACATCATTATTCAAAGGTGTCATGGTTCAGAGGCACCATCCTCATCACCCGAGAACATCATTTCATCGTCTGCGAATCCCCTATCTCACGATTCATGGCCCGGGAGGTCATGGTCTAAGGACATCATCTTCACCGTCCAAAGACGATCTCCATGGTCCAAAGGGAATTTTCATCATGTTTAAATTCACGCAATAATCCATATATATTTTCATGCATCGTGTTTTAAGTTTTGCAAGTGATCCAGGAAGTAACCGGTCTCCTAACGGGAGCAATCTTTGCTCTGGTTTCCGTTCAACATTCATATCCTGCAATTATTTCAAACGTAACCAACCACCGTCCATTATCCATTCCATCTGATAATCATTCGATATCCATAACCATTCCAAGGTACATTCGTTCACCATTTCTATCTCATCCTATCTAGAAAAGCTTGTTTGTTCCTATAACAACTCCATCGGCTTATTCCACCGTTGGATCCAGAACTACACACGACCTGATTCCCATAAAACCATGGATATGTAGGAAACTCAGAAACCGGAGTTTGGCATATANAATTATGGATGCAAATAATAATTTTAGGTAATTAATTCATCACAAAATAATTGAAGCAGTAATTAATAAACATTCAAATAATTTAAATAAAAGAAAATCAATTTTAAGGTTTCAAAAATAATGAAAAATACTTGTATATGCTTATAAGCTAAATGATGATGCATATGTACTATTATATATATATATATATATATATAATAGTACATATGCATCATCATTTAGCTTATAAGCATATACAAGTATTTTTCATTATTTTTGAAACCTTAAAATTGATTTTCTTTTATTTAAATTATTTGAATGTTTATTAATTACTGCTTCAATTATTTTGTGATGAATTAATTACCTAAAATTATTATTTGCATCCATAATTTATGTTTCATATATTTTTACTTTATTTTTATATAATTACATTAGTATTTTTAGGCCATTTGCACAAACTTGCAATAAAATCCTATATTTTACAACTTTACTGCATTTGTCCTTTTATTCAAGGTTAAAATAATATTTTACATTTTTATAATCTTCTACTATTGTTTTAAAATAATACTTTCCATAAATAGCATTTTTATAATTTTTTAAATTTTTTTATTAAATTATTTTTTCCTTAATCTCCTATCTTAAAATCTGGCCCAAAATTGGGATTATTTTCGGACCTAAACTACCCAAACCCTTGGACCAATAACCCTAGCCCAAAAAAAACACCCTTAATTCCCAACCCAGTCCAAAACCCGACCTAATTCTTCTCAAAACTCAGCCGTTCATCGAAAGTGATCAACGGCTCACAATACTCCCCCCATTTCAGCTTATATCCCCACCCCTAACCCTAGAGACCATTTTGGTCAGCCAGCCGCCTCTATACTCTCTCGAACCTTCTCCTCTCTTATGCAAACCCTAGCATATGTCACCTGATTTCTCTCTGATTCCGACCTAGAAATGAAATCCACCTATGATTTACTTACCTTATCAGTCTTCTCCCGTTATTGGTCGTCCGTTTATGGTATCACATGGTTACTTGCTTAACTTTGGCAAGGACCACTTCAAAAATTGGACTGGAGTGACTTGGATCTTTTGATCTTAGGCGGTTTTCCGTCTATATACATTCAATAAAGAGCGATTTAGACTCTTGGTCCGAATTTCAGACGGCTGAACCCAATTAGGGTTTGAGTCTATCCATCTCTCTTTATGATTTCGATTTGTATATGATATTTTCTTTCCTTATTTGTTTCTGAATAACTTGTTTTCCATGTTTACTTGTTCGATTTCTACACTATATAAATCCCTCCCCAACTCCCCTTATAGGACAGACTTGGAATCAATATAATTTTCACTAGATTTAAAGCTTTACTCTGTTATTTATTCGTTATCTCGTTCTATACTTTGGTTCTTGGGCGGCTGAAAGCCAAGGCCACTAAATTCTAGGTTCTTTCCCCTCGTTGATGTTCAAAACACTGTGGACTTTTATTCTTTCTTGTATTTTCGTATAACTAGTAAGTTACTTGACTTTTGCAATTCCATCCTTATGTGTCTCTGTTTTGCATGTGTTCTTACTTCTGAAATCCATGGCTTAATATGTTTCTGGGTTATTTTTAAGCACTACTCTGTTAACTTTATACGCGTTTTAAGCGTCTTTAGTATTTAACTACTCCTAATACTGCTTGTTCTGAGATTATCTATGTCTAACCTGGGTAATTTGAACCTTCCTAAGCTCGTTTAGTTAGTGTATTGAGCATGAATGTTCATGAATACGCTTACTAGCTTTTCCTGAATCCCTGTAATGAATGCCTCACATTTGTAGTAACCTATGTTAAGACTTTCGTTGTTAATTATAACTTTTCTCTCTGCTATTGTGTCACTCAGCATGCTCGCTCGATCTCATACCCCTTTAGTGTTTGCTTTTGCTTTAGAATAATTATCTCAGCCTGTTTTCTCTACCATGTTTGAATTGTTGTTTTATTATATTGGGATGCATCTTTGATACAACTAGACCTTCTTTAGTTAATTAGTCTACTATGTCAATGCCTGAATGCCTACATTTGCTATTTGGCATGAGTTTACTTTCCACTTTGTTCTGAATCTATTTACTTATATTCTTGCATATGTTATGTGTTCTAATTTGTGTTGAGACCTTTTCAATTGACTATGATCTTTCCTCTCTGCTAACATGTCCGTCGATATGTCTTTGACCCACTTGATGCCCTGTACCTTCTGTGATTAATTTGCTCATCACAATGCGTGTTCCCCATCATGTCTAAATGCTATCTTGTTTCTTGATAATGATACTAGGATGTATACTTAGCATAATTTCCAACCATGTTTCAACTTGTTTAGTATTATGCATCTGTGCATAATAATCTTTGTCAATCTTGCAAACTTGTTCTTTCCTAACTCTGTCAATTTGTGACTGCCTATATGCTAAGTATTGAACCTGCTTCTCAGTTTTTACTAAGCTTGTTTTTAAATTCTGTGACTTGTTCAATTATTTGCTCTATATGCTCAATTTGGTCATGTCTGCTTAAATGATAAGTGTATCCCTCAGTTCCTATCTCTCAACCTTGGTCCATTCTCTTTCACTTCTTACACGGGCTCTTTGAGGTCTCATTCTTAGCCGGCTGAAAGCCAAGGCTACTTAGGTTCCATCATTTGACATCCCTAGTGTGATCACTACTCGGGGTCCAATTGAGACCCTTGTGAACTCTGACACACTAGGATTCGGTCCCTAGTCATTCTCTGAATTTCCTCTATTCCCTAGTGTGAGCACTACACTTGGTTCTTGAAGCCCTTTTGAACTCTGACACACTAGGGTCTTGGTTCTTTCCTAATTCTCAACTCTGCCCTTTGCCTATTGGCTGAATCAACTGGTTTCTGCCTACTTTATCTAAATGAATATATGATTTCTGGGCTATTGTAAACTATGTGGACTTGACAATGAAGGCCTGGCCTAGCTGGGTATATCTTTGGGTCTGCTGTGGGCTCACTATAGTTATTTTTACTGTAGTTTATGCCATTTATTGGGTCTGTAATAATATTGTAATAGCAATTGGGGTGTTAATAAAATTGGTAAAAGGGGGTTTATCTTAGCCTATAGGTATTTTACTTTGCTAAAATATGTTATGTTGTTGTGCATTAGATAACCTGCCTATAGGTGTTTAATCCGTCAAATCAATTCAGCTTCTACATGTTAGATATCATGCCTATAGGGTTAATTGGTTAACATGTTGTTGTTCATTTAACAAACATTCTTATAGGATTTAAAATCAGTCTTGATTATTGATTATCCTGCTCGCTTCCTATAAGTTCTAATGTTGAACTTTCAACATTGTGTCATTGTCACTATTAGAAAGCATGCCTATACGATCCAACTAAGCAATTCTAAATATTCTCCTGCAATTACCATTGTTAATTAATGCATCACCTAGATATCATGCGTATAGGTCTAACCGCTAATAACACATAATTATAACACGTGAGTTATCCGTGTCGACCCAAATATTGATATTATAGCACGTGTCCGTGCAGCATGTGAGTTGTCCGTTTGATTGATAGTATTATCACATGAGTTGTCCGTGGAGCACGTGAGTTCTCAGTGCAGCGTAAGGATACAGATCCATCCCTAGGGTCACCCTCTCATGTCTCTCTCTTTATGGTGTACACGCAGATTATGAGAAACCTTCGGGTTTCTAGTTGATGTGAGCTCTGGCAGAGCTGGTTACTATATTTGGATCTGGTTGCGCGCCGCAATGGACTAGTATTTGGTAATGGAATTTCCTCTTTACTTGCAATTTCCTTGACTGTTTACCTGATTTACTTGCATATCTTCCTTATATGCTAGATTGTTGACTAAGCAAAATACTTTAAAACAAAGAATTGTGAATACCAAAGTGTTTTTACCTGAGTTTTCCTAATTTGATCATATATTTGTTCTATAGTTGTTCAAATTATTAACTACACAGGTGTTAGTGAGTATCATCTATAGTTCTTGCTTCTTTTATCTTGTGAAGGTTAGTTAGGATACTTATTGAGTACATGGGGTCGGTTGTACTCATATTATGTTTCTGTACCGTACGTGCAAATCATGGAGTTGATGTTGTTCTGTACGGCGAGATCTAGCATTGAAGATATACATGCGTTCCAGTAATGGCTATCAATTGTCCTTGGTAGCTTTAGATTAGAACTATGTTCATTTACATTTTAAACATATGTTATAATTATTTAAATTCAGGTTTTGTAAAAATCTGAGTCTTAACTTGTACTACCAATCCTTGGGGAGATTTATAAAATTCATCTAGTTCATTTGTAACTCTAATCATCATCATTATATTATGTTTTATTGTTATTTGGCTTACCTAGCGGGTTGGATTAGGTGCCATCACGACGGGTTGATTTTTGGGTCGTGACAAGTTGGTATCAGAGCTCTAGGTTCATAGGTTCTACGAGTCATGAGCAAGTGTCTAGTAGAGTATTGCGGATCGGTATGAAGACGTACATACCTATATTCGAGAGGCTACAGGTCATCTTGATGGTAGGCTATAATCTCATGTTTTAGTCGATTATTGCACTCTAATTCGGTGCACTTCAATTGTGTTTGTGTTTTATTGCTAGTGTTTTGCACTTATTCCGTGTTTTATGCTTTGTAGGAGTGATTCTGAGAGATGTAGATGTTATAGAGATAACTCGAGCTATTTGGATATTTGAAGTCTGAGTAAAAGCCCAAGGAATTGAGCCGGGATCGTGTTCGAGGGTCGAGAACCACATCTGGATATCAAAAATCAAGCAAAAAGGCACACTCTGAGAATTCGCACTGCTGTAGGGCGTGGGGTGGCGCGTGGTGTGCCGCAATAGGGTATTTTGGCTGCCTGTCAATTTTTCAAGCTCTCTGGATTTCCCCACTGAAGCCCCACGTGGCGCGTCGCCCCATGCGGCGCGCCTGTGTAATTTTCCCAGAGCCAATGTCCTATTTCAGCTAGGAGAAGTTGGTTTCGTCTTGGCCAGACCCTACTTGGTATAAATACATGGAAAAACATTATTTTCTGGACTTTTGACATACTTTGGACCTAAGGAGGCTATGGAGGAGCGGGAAGAACACGAGCACAAGGATTTCATCATTCCTTCCTCACTCAAGACCCGAGTTTGGATTGAATTTATGTTTTCCTCTACTTTAATTATAATTGTGATGAATTAGTCCATATCTATGGAGTAGTTCTCTTTAGGTTTTGATGGATTTGGTGTATTGATGATTGTTTGTGGATTATAATTCTAGTTTTATGTATTGAAGCATTTTTGGATGATTTAATTGTTGCATCTATGTTCACTTGTTCATGTAATTGAGAGAGGCATAACTTGTGATATCCTTGCATTTTATTGTTTGTTGGTTTAGTTCATTAAATCTTCTTAGTAATCAAAAGAGGCTAGTTGAATCATTGATTAAACCTAGTTAGGAGGATAATCGAGAGAGGTTCTCCTAAAGACCAATCCACTATGCATTCTTTGCATATCTTCACCGAGCTAAAATTGGTTCATCTTGCGAGGTTGAGACTTAATCGAGAGAGGAGTTTCTGTTAAATGTTTGAACTAATAATTGAGTGAATTCGAGAGACTTACGTGACCATTAGAAGTGAATCAACTTGAGTTAGATCCAAACAATTATCTTGCGCCTATCCTATCAAAACCATATTTTCTCCCATTGATATCCTTCTTTGCCTACTCCTTCTATCAATTGTCATTAGTCAATAGTGTTTGATTCTTAGTTAATTTTAGTATTAAACACATAAATCTCAACCGTTGATCGTCTTGGATAACAATCAAGCTAGAAACTACGAGAATGTTGTTTAACTTTAATCCCTATGGATACGATATTATGCTATACAATATTTGATTAGCGAGCATATTTTAAGTGTGTTTTCGAGCTTGTCAAATTTTGACGTCGTTGTCGGGGATTAGAAATCAACAGTGTTTGAAATAATTTGTTTAAGCAAATATACCAATAGGCTGGTTGCTAGTGGTGTTTTTTTTATCAATAATCAAAATAAAATAAAATATGTCTAGAGATATCACAAAATGAAAGTGCGTAAAAAATGAAAATACATGAAGCCTAATATCAAAGTCATGTGTAAAACACTCCTTTGTTAGTACAAAAGGAACTAAGAACCATGATCCTTGAGAGAGCCTATTTGCATATGACTCGCAAAATATTCTTGAGTAGTTGCCTCTCTTTGCATTTGATTCTGGGCATTTGCACTTGATATCTTTAGCATTAGGCAACTCCACCTGATCTATATGAATGAAATACAAGCTTGACAAGGACTGCGTTGTAAGAAAATTTGTACGCAAAACATTCCGATATGCAAGTCCAGGTCAAGGCAGTAGTGGTGTTGTTGCAGTTTTGGCTCCTTGTTATGCATGCATACCTGATCCTTCTTGGTGTGAACCTGTTGTAGCTAGATTCCTCATGTTTGATAGACGCCTATTGTACCTGGAAGTTCTTCCAACTATTGCTAAAATCATCCACACAAAGATGAGAATTCCCACGGGGACTCATATCTGATCAGGGCAGTAGTAAGTACTTGCGTGTGTAAATGATCATTGTGGCTTGATGTGCTCTTCTAGAATTACGTTGTGTGATCCTCAAGAAGTAGTAGGTGCAAAGGTATTTGCATTTTATATTGTAGTACTCCATGTTTCCTCCATACTGGACATGTATGAGAATCCAGAAATTAAGGTCTTTGTGCTGCCTTTTCTTTACCTTGTTTAGTGTATTTTTGGGCTGACTTATGTGGTGAATGCACCTATGGGGAATGAGTATCAAAGTGTCACGACCCAATTTCCCCTCCATTGGATATCGTGATGGCACCTAGTCTTTGGGACTAGGTAAGCCTAAGATGTACTGAATAACAAAATAAAAAAAAAGGAAAATCTAACAATCTCGATATAGAAGTCTTTACAGAATTTACAATTTTCCAAAACCGGTAGTACAAGTCATAAGCTCTACAGAGTTTGCTACCACTTCTAACTATAACTGTCTGGAAATGAGTAAAAACAGTTGAATACAAAGTAAGAAGGTGACTCCGAAGCCTGCAAACGCAGAGGCAGTTTTACCTTGAGTCTCCTCAGCAAGGATCCGCACAGCTACTAACGATCAATACCTGGATTTGCACAATAATGTGCAGAAGCGTAGTATGAGCACACCACAGCGGTGCCCAGTAAGTATTAAGACTAACCTCGATGAAGTAGTGACGAGGACTGATCAAGACGCCCACTGGTCTAATAAACTGAACAAGCATAAGTATAGGAATGACAGAACATGACCTCTA
Organism: Nicotiana knightiana; assembly: GCA_005239525.1. Lineage (NCBI taxonomy): Eukaryota > Viridiplantae > Streptophyta > Magnoliopsida > Solanales > Solanaceae > Nicotiana > Nicotiana knightiana. The sequence goes on along the minus strand of ML394876.1, from coordinate 99,632 downwards.
TCTAAGGACTACACGATATGGCTAACAACATAGCAACTGCAATAAGGAAGAAAAAAATAGCAAGTTATAGCGGAACACCATAATAAGACACAAAAGGATAGACGGGAGCACAACCCAATTCTGAAAAATCACAATACAGTAAAGGCAAGTAGTAACTCAGCACTGCAATAATTTCCACACCAGGCCTTAGCCAACAACCCCAATAAATTAGTCAAATCCTTCAAGTGTAAACTTCCACCCGTAAGTTTTCATATTGGGAACTTTAGAATATAATCTTTTCCAATAAGAAATTCTTTTGAAATATACTTACTTCAAACATAAACCTTTCAAATAAATATCCTTCAAACATAGTTCTTTCAAGATAGTTACTTTTCAAATATAAGCTTTCCAAATAAATGTCCTTCGACCATAGTTCTTCAAGATAAATCCTTTTAAAATATACTTTCCAATAAATGTCTCTCAAACATAGTTTCTTCAAGATAAATGCTTTTCAAATATACTTTTTTGAATAAATGCTTTTCAAACATGGTTTCTTCAAGATAAATACTTTTCAAATACAACTTTTCAAGTAAATATCCTTCGAGTACAGGTCACCCTGTGACACCTAAGCATAGAAGATTAGCAGCTCCAAATACAGATATTTCAACAGGGGAATCTACGGGATCCCGTCCCGTAGTCCCGAATTTATTATGCAGTACAGGGGGATCTCCCGAAATATGTCCGTAGTCCCAAAATAAATATGCAGTGCTGGGGGATCTCCCGAAATACGTCCGTAGTCACAAAATAAATATGCAGTGCTGGGGGATCTCCCGGGATACGTCCATAATCCCAAAATAAATATGCAGTATAGGGGGATCTCCCGGAATACGTCCGTAGTCCCAAAATAAATATGCAGTACATGGGGATCTCCCGGAATACGTCCGTAGTCCCAAAGTAAATATGCAGCGCAACCAACAAAGACAATAGTTATAGCACGACAGAAAACTTGTACATCACCACAACAAGTTCAAAGCAACAATGATAGTAATACAAAGTACAACGAGCAAATCAACACAAGAACTTTAAATCACAAAGAAACGGTAGAACTCGTCCACAAGGAATAATCACGGCAAAGAAAGTTAGGCGTAAAGAGAACAACTTAACCAGAGAAAGCAAAAACGTAGCAACAAATCCACAATATTCCAGTCAATAATAAAAAGCCAACACGAGTCAAATAGTTCCAAATAAAGGCAAGTCATCTAAGATAGAGGTTATCTAAACTCATTTTCAGGTTGAGAAATTACGAAAGATATTCAACAATTCAGTTAAGGATAAGCAGCAGAAGATAATCGAAACTCCAATTAAGGCTAAACAGTTATAGGATGAGATAATAATAATTTCAAAGATAGGCAGTTTATGAAACAAATATAGCATGACGGTAGAAGAGGTAAAATCTTCAGTTAAGTCAAATAATCTTCAATTATACAGTAAGAGGGAATCCTAAAGAAATTATCTCTAATTAAAGCATGTAGAACTGAAACCAGCAAGTAGGACCCAAACGTATCAAGAACAACTTCATACACGGTAAATATAAGGACCTAAGGACCCTAAAAGGCCAACTTCACACAAATAAGTCCGGGCACGCACTTGTCACCTTACGTACACAGACTACAATCAACATAGAAGACTCAAATCCTAAGGGGTAGTTTCCCCCACACAAGGTTAGGCAAGATACTTACCTCAATTCGGCAAATTCAATACTCAATTTAGTTTTTCCTTTACTAATTCACCATCGCTCGGCCCAATCTAGCCAAAGAAGACTTAAATACATCACACAATGCAAGAGAAAACAATTTCAATTAACAAAGCTATGATCCTTATGCAATTTGCAAAAAATCAACAAAAGTCAACTCCCCGGGCCCGCACCTTGGAACCCGAAAAAATTTACAAAACCCGAACACCCATTCAATTACGAGTCCAACCATACTAGTTTTTACTCAAATCCGACTCCGAATCGACATTCAAAACTCAAAAGTTCACTTTATGAAATTTTAGATAAAACCCCAAATTTCACTTTGAAATCATTAATCAAATGCCTAAAACGAAGATGGATTTATGAAATATAACCAAAATTGAGTATAGAACACTTACCCCAATTCATATAGTGATAATCACCTCCAAATATTATCCGAATCCGAGCTCCCCAACTCAAAATGTGACCAAATGAACAAACTTTCGATATTAAGTATTTTTGCCTAGCTGTTCTGCCTCGTTTTGCGTGCCAAATAATCTCAAAACTCGCTTTTGATGCCTCCGATGGATTCTTTGTGAAATTTCAGTCAAGTTAGGCTTTTGAATCACTCCATTTGACCTTATAATGAAGGAGATATGTTGGTTTCAATATTTGGAAATAGTGCAGATTTTTAAATACGAAGTCAGTGATAATTTCGTAATTAATCTGAAAAACCTGGTAGCCTAATTCTTAGTATAATGACCATAAAATCTTCATACGATGTCCAAATTTAACGATTCTTTTTGCCATGGCTCCTTAATTACGATACGGATCTAGTGCTTCAATAAAACAGAAATCATAGCTCATTTGTTTAATGTGGTAGGATTTATGCTTGAAGAAACGACGTCGAAACATAAGAAAAACGAGCGCAACACAACCCAAACCTATCTGAAACTCACCCGAGGCCCTCGGGACCCCGTACGAACATACCAACAAGTCTCATAACAAATACGAACCTGCTTGAGGCCTTAAATCACGCATAACAACATCGAAACAATGAAACGCACCTCAAATCAAACTTAATGAACTTTCTACTTCAAAAAAATCGCGCCGAAACATATCAAATCAACTCGGAATGAACTCAAATTTTGCACACAAGTCCTAATACATCATACATAGCTACTTGTGTCCCCAAACTATCGAGCGAAGTGCAAAGTTTCAAAACGACCGTTCGGCTCGTTACACAAAGATACTAATACCGCCCTAATAGGTTTGTCCACAACATAAATCCAATCCCCCCTCCAATGTACCTACAAAATCAATAAACAAGTTAGAGAAATAACTCTTCCTTCTCTCCTCCCAAAGGATTTGAGTTGGAAGTGTAATGTCATCTACTTCCCTTGTAGATTTCCCCATTCCTCCAGCATACATTCTCCTTCTTTCCTTTCTAATCAGAGTTATTCTCCTTAATTTCATACCCATCGTCAATTATCCTTTGTCTTGGCAGTTCTTACCCTAAGGTAAGTTATTTGAAGCTTGTAATTATTCAAAATATTTCTCCCGTGTGTGTCTAGTTCCCAAAAGGAGTGCACATGTATATTGGCTTATTGATCCAATGTCCAGTTAGCCAAATGATCAGCTAACTTGCTGCTTTCCCTCAATATATGAACTACTTTAAATATACCCCTAGACAGTAGTGTTTTTATTTCATCAACTTGATTACCTATTCTCCAAGGTGGTTCCCACAATTCTTCCAACAGTTTCTTCATGAGTAAAGAGTCAGTCTCAATTATACATGGAGAAAACTACATTTGAACTATGTACCTGAGAGCTTCAAGAATTGTTTGTGCTTCAGCTATGTTATTAGAGGAATCCTCCACTACATCTGCCTGGGCATGAATAAGATCCCATATTCCACCCCTTACGCAAAACCATATCAAGCTCCTCCATTATCCCCTATACATGACCCATAAGTGTTACATTTAATCCAACATCAGGAAGAAATTGCCACAACACCTTAGTACACCTCAATCTAGGGACATGTTGTAACAAATTCTCATGTAGATCCGGCCAATTAGAAGTAGTTGTCTTGAAACCTGGCCTTCTCACCTTCAGTAACATTTGTGTTGAGTTTTATATCTAAAAAATCAACCAATTACTAGACACATTCTTTCCATGCTTTCCTGAATTTCTCTTCTTCCATAAGTGCCAAACAATCACACTAGGCATAGCTTGGTACACTACCTTTAAACTTGTATTAGCAGGTTTTCTCCACTATTCATTTATCACTCGTACAAGCTACTTCCCTTATGTTTTGATCCCTGCAAGTGCACCTAAGTAGTTCCACACAAATATGGCAACTGGAGATGTCAAGAAGACATGAGGCAATGCGTCTTCTTTAGGATTCCTGCAGCACCAACATCATGAAGTTCTAAAGTACCCCAGCCTTAGGAACCAATCATCTAATGGTAGCTTTGCTTTCCATAACCTCCACGTGAAGAAGCTGATATTGAAAGGAAGCCCCTTCACCCAAAAGAAATTTGTACAATTTGTTTTCCTCCATTCTCCTTCTTAAGTAATGCCATGTAGATTTCACTGTAAAATGGCCTTTAGTTTCCAGCTTCCACCAAGGCTTCTCCTTCATAGAGAGATCAGAAGTTGGTGTGATATTCTCCAAAACATGATCAGCAAGTTCATCAGGCAGTGATTCTCTCAAAATCACTTCATTCCATGCCCCATTCTTTATCACTTCATCAACATATGTTATGGATTCATCACACTAATCGTCTGGACCTGAAGCATGATAAAGAGCTCCAAGACCAGTCCAATTATCATACCAGAAGTAGGGGTTTCCACTCTTCAATTGCCACCTCACTTGGTGCTCCACCTCATCCCTTATTTGAAGAATTTTCCTTCACACATGAGATCCATATCTCCATGGTAACACTACTTCATTGATCTTCTTACAATACTTATTTCTCATAAATGTTGACCATAATGATTCATTTGTTCTATAGTTTCACCAAAGCTTGTAAAACAATACCTTTGACACATCATGTAATGACCTAAAACCAAGACCTCCCTCACTTTTAGGTAGGCATAAGTTTTCCCATGAAGCCCATTGTCTTGGCCTTCCATTACCTGAGTTGCTCCAGTAAAATCTAGCAAACATCTTGTGCAAGTGGTTGATCACATATGATAGTGGATTCACAGCTGACAAGAGGTGTATTGGCATGCTCTCTAACACATGTGAGGTCAATACTGCCCTTCCACCAATTGATAATAACTTGCCCTTCCATGATGATAGCCTCTCCTGAACTTTAAAGATGATGCTTTTGTAAAAATCTTTCCTTCTCCTGTTGTATAATATAGGGCATCCCAAATATGTAAATGGAAAGGGGTGTCTTTAAAACTCAGTGATCAAATGGATAGTGTTAACTTCATCTGCAGGTGCACCTTCATGCATATAAAAGGAAGACTTTTCCTTGTTGATCTTCTGACCTGAAGCTGCCTCATATTCCTCTAATACATTCATGATAAGTTGTACTGACCCATAGTGATAAAAATAGAAAATAATTGTATCATCTGCATAGGATAGATAATTGATGTTGTGACTCCACTTCGGCATACCAAAACCTATGAAATCTAGATTGTCAAATAAGGCATCCAAGGCTCTCCCAAGCACTTCAGCTGCTAGAATGAACAAAGTACGAGAAAGGGGATCTCCTTGTTTAACATCCCTAGAAGACTTGAAAAAGCCATTTGCCTGCCCATTCCAAATTACTGCATACCAGTTATTGAACACTAATATGAATATCATGTCAATGAAAATCTCTCCAAACCCCATTTACCTCAGCACCTTTGTCAAAATCAACCATGAGACTCTATCATAAGCATGTACCATGTCCAATTTGATGACCACATTATATGGCTTCCCTCTCAACCTTATGTCAGTTATGATCTCCTGAGTAACTGGGAAATTTTCCACTATACTCCTGCCCTTAACAAAACCAGCCTGATTAGGGGAGATTAGTGAAGGTAAGAGCTCAAATAATATCTCATTGATCACTTTAGATATGATCTTGTTGGAGAAGTTGCTCAAATTTATTGGCCTAATGTCTGAAAATGTAGCAACATCTTCTTCTTTGGAAGCAACGCAAGGTTTGTGTGAGTGATGAACTTTAGTGATTCAGCACCACAAAAGAAGGCTCTAACCTCACTAGCTTGATAAAAATGGCCAGTGAATCTATCTGGACCACTGGCACTATCACCATTCAAACTAAAAATTGCTGTCTTAAACTCCTTCATGGTTGGTTCTTCCCACAACTTTGCATTCTGATCCTAAGACACCATCCTAGGAACATGTTGAATAATATCAAAGTTAGTATGAATTCTTTCTTTTATGAACTGGGCCTGGAAAAACTCTACTGCCTCCCTTGCAATATCTTCTTGTGATTCAAGCCAATTGTCATTTTTGTCCAAAATTCTGGATACCTGCAGCCTTTTCCTCTTTCCTCTAACATGATCATGAAAGAACTTAGTATTTCTATCACCATCCTTAAACCACTGCGTTCCAGTCTTTTGTCTCCAAAATTCTTCTTTAAGATGATAATACCTAGTAAGGTCTGCTTCTACTTTGTGCAACTTAGCACTATTCTGAGTTGTTGGATTCAATTCAAACTCAATCTCATGAACCTTAATGACATCCTCTAATGCTTCAATTTGTTTGAAAATGTCTCCTTGCTCCAAGTTTCCAATGTTGTCTTCACCTTCTTCAGTTTACTTTGGAACAAAATAAATAATGGATTCCCCATAGTATCAACTGCCCAATTTTCCTTCACCACCTTCAGAAAATTCTCATGTTTGGTCCAGAAGTTCAGATTCTTGATAGGTTTTTTAACTTGGATAGTTTTCAATGTTACATGATAATAAGAGGGGGGCACGGTCAGAACTATACTTAATCAGGTGCTCAACTTTTAATGTTGGGAACAAATCTAAGAATGGTTGGTTTGCAAACAACCTATCAAGCCTCTTAAAGATGCGATCAATATCACACCTCCCATTCCACCAAGTATACAAACTCCCTTTGAAGCCAAGATCATACAATGCACATGTGTCCACAAAATGTGCAAAGTCTTCAACTTCACTCAAGTAAATAGGCAGGCCTCCAAATTTCTCCTCCTTAAATAGATTCACATTGAAATATCCTCCAACAAGCCAAGGATCCATATCTGAAGCTAAGTGGTACATTGAATTCCAAAGCTCAATTCTTTGTATAGCATCACATTTGGCATATACTAGTGTCACAGATAGCTCCTTGCTCAGATTCCTATGAAACAGCTTCAGTGTCATTTGTTGTTCCATGTTCATCACAATGTCGACATCAATATCTTCATCAACAAAACACCAAATCTTGCCATTCATATTAGCATAAGCAGAATGAATCCCCAGCTTCCTTCTATACTCCTCCAGCTTGTTGATGTCTTGCCAAGGTTCCATCAATCCTATCAAATAAAAGTTGTATTTTCTATGTAGGTTAAGCAGCCTATTGAAAGATTTTTGTTTGTTTATCGACCTCACATTCCAAACTAGAGCATTATCCATAAGATTATTTGGAATTAGAGATCACACTCCTCTATGGTTGCACCCTTAAAGGTACGCTGTCTTTATTGTCTTTCTTTTGTCTCCTTGCGGGTTTTCCAGCTGATTTCTTTGTGTCCACACTTCTAGGTGAGATGTCTCCAGTTCTAGCTACTTGTTGAAAGTTTGCAGCTGTTGATTATTCTTCAATATCTTCACCTAATTCTTCTTGATCTCATTTGTCATCATCTACCACTTGAAGGGCTAGCATATTTTGCTCATGGTTTTTGGCAATCATTCCAAGCTCCTTTTGACCCCTGTTGTTAATGATAAGTCCATTAGCCAATATTCCACTGATTACACTAAATGTTTTCCCAGCTAACAGTCCAGGATCATCTATTATAGGTGCAGCAATTTGAATGGCATTATTTCTATGTCCAGTTTCAGAATTTCCTGCCTTATTAATTCCTTAACATTCATAGCCTCTTGAATAGCTTTGAACTGCAGGGTATCCACATCTCCCAAACTAGGGTTTCCTGTAGACTGAACCCCAAAAAATTACTGTTCCATTACCTTTGGGCATCATGGTTGCAGTTGTTTGATCTGGTAACCTTACTGAATCATCAATTACCTTAACCTGAGCATCCCCAACTGCTTTTTCAACTAAAATCTCCATCAGAGCTCCTCCTTCTTTGGCCAATAACTGGACAATACCACTAGGGTTTACAGTTCCATTGGTTCCCTTCCTAGCTGAAGCTTCTCCAGCTGATAGACCTATGAAATTAGCTTCCTTATATGTTCCTTGACCTGCTCCAATCATTGGATTAGATAATTATTTATTAGCTCCTTCCCAGCCTCATTCCTAGTTTCCAAATTTCTAGGGTTTACTGTAGAAATAGGGCTCACATCTGCTGCTACTTTCACAATCTTGGTGCCTCTTTCTTCTTTGCCTCTCAACTTCATCACTCCATAATACTCTATCAGAACTAACCTCAATATTTGGCCCATTCTCCTTGGAATCATCATAAGTTTGTGATGGAACTTCATGACAAGAATGATTTAGAGTAACTTACATCTCTCTCAACTCCTCCTTACACGTGTCGAATCTCCTACAAACCCACTAAATTGTGGATTCCTTTTTGTTTGCCTCCTCAATCCCAATCCCAGCATCACTAGGACTAGGAATTTATTTTTCCGTATTTAGTGAACCTGCCTTCTTTGGAGTCCCTTTCCCAGTAGAAGTAGGATTAGTCTTTTTTGCCTCATTCTGCTCATTGCTTAGCACCTTTTCCATAGCTTCCTTCTTTACATGTTTTTGTACTTCGATCTCACCTTCTTCTAACAAGGCAAACTTGTTACTAGTTTTTAATGGTACATTAGATTTTTCTTTCCCAAGACCATCAACTTTACCAGTTGCTTCCTTTCCTTTCATCACATTCTGCTCTTGTCTAATCGTAGCATCACCACTCCCAGTCTCGTCAATTATGTATCCTCTACTGTCCCTTTGGTACGCGTTCTTCCTCTTTTGCATCCATTTATTCCTCGTAGCATTTGGCACTGACTTGGCTAGTACTTTTCCACTTGTTAGGACCTTCATAGAAGCTATAGCATTTCCAACAACTTCACTTTGCACAATAACATTCTTCTTCTTGCCTTGATCATCACCTTCTTCATTAAATGTTTTATGTAGCTCTATGAATGATCCAACATCCACTCTCATTATGGCCTTCGTTCTTGCATGTTTTAAAGTATTTAAGCATATAATCATAATTGATCTTAACTCATTTTGATTCCTTAGGGCCAGTTTCATCCTCCTCCTCAATGATCTTAATCCTTTGAGGCAATGTAGCTAAGAAATTCACCTCAACTTTGACCTTGGCACAACTAGGTCTTGTGCCATTTTGAGTGGTTGAATCAACATGAATAGTTCTACCAACTATATTGGCTAATGAAAACACAAATTCCTTACCAAAAATGTTAGGAGGAAGATCCATAAACGATATCTAAGCGATTGCTACAGGAGTTTCCTCGTCAGGTTTCCCCCATGGTCTCCATTTAGTGCATCCGATCTGCCAAAGATCACCTTGAGCCTTCAAATAAAAAGTTGGATTGGACAATAAGTGGATATAATCCTCCATTAAAGACAACTTGATCAAAACATGCGTATTTTCAATCAAGCCGATGGAACATGGGTCTTTTAATTCACATTGAATTGGGATAACCTTCCTCAACTCGTGTATCACTGGTCTTCCATAGGAAAACTTGCCCAGAACTATGAGATATAATCCTTGCTGCATTATTGATTTCTTAACTTCTGTTTTTTCCATCGCACCATTGCTTCTCAAAGTAGATATTCGACAGGATTTAGGTTTATAGTTGGTGTGTGCATTGGGCATTTAATGCTTGTGGCTGTAACACTTTTGCGTAGTTCGGGATCGGTGTAGGGTTTGTATGTGATTGGGAGGGTTGTTTAGGGTTGGAAGACGACTAACCAACCTTCTATAGAGGCTGGCCGGTGGCTGGTCCGGCCATCAGAGCTCTTTCTCTCTATAATCGCCTCAAAATCTCCTAAAATTGCTATAGCTTCTCTCTCTTCTATCCTCGGGGTTTTGTTTGAAATAGTTTATAGTGCTAATTAAGGAATTTTTTTCTTTTTATTTTATTTTATTTTTTTCTTTTTATGTTTGGTGTTCGTTGAGTGTGTGTAGGTTATAGGTGAAAATTTGTGAATGACTCGAGCATCTGCAAAAGAAGTGCTACCATACAAGCCAGAGATAGAGAAACAACTACGACAGCTGAGGAAGGAAAGAGATCTCATCGATACATCAGAAAAGGTTGGGCAACCCTCAACCAAAGAAATTATGGCTCGAAACGCTGATGATAATGTAGATTTGGCTGCGAGAAAGGCAGCCCAACAAAGAAAAAGAGCTGCAAGGAATGTGAGGAAGCAACTATTAGAGATGCACAGATTATCTATGAAGAAGAGAGGGGTCAGAGGAATGCTCAGAATCAACCTTTGGTTGCAGACTAGCTTAGAAATATAGCTCCCGGGCATGGGAGACCTCTTGGAGATTGTACTTGACAAGTCTACAATCAAGTATTATCAAGTGTTAGACCACCTTCAATTGTAGAAAAAAATTTTGAGCTGAAGCAAGGGTTGCTTCAAACCCTTCAGAACTGTTGTGTCTTCAGAGGGAAGATGTACAAAGATCCAAACACACATCTAATGGACTTCGAGGAGATTATGAACACCTTTCAATACAATGGGGTGTCACAAGATGCAGTGGACTTAAGGGCATTCCCCTTTACACTCAAAGATAATGCAAAGCAGTGACTTCGAAGCTTGCCCGCGAGATTAATTGGAACATGGGATGAGATGACCAGAAATTTCCTTGAAAAATATTTTTTCTCAGATAAGACGGGCAAATTTAGAAGAGAAATCCATAACTTCTTCCTGAAAGAGACTGAAACTATTTTTGAAGCATGGGAGAGGTTTAAGGAGATAGTTGGAAGGTGTCAACATAGCAGAATTGAACTCTAGATGCAACTCCATGATTTTTGGGATGGATCGACACCAGCCTCGCGTAGAACATTGAGCAATGCAACCGGAGGTCCTTTGATGAAGAACACTCCAGAAGAGATAGTTACAATTCTTGATGACTTACCTGAAGATGCAAATCGGTGGCCCTCTGAGAGTGCTGAAAGAAAACGGTCAACCGGTGTTCACAAGTTAATTCTAATACATCAGTGCATGTACAACTTGACGCTATGGCTAAAGAAATACGACAGCCGACCTTAGCTTCAATACAAAGTGAGCCTCTCCCAGCTTGTGATATAGGTGGAAGAAGACAACCTACTAATGAGTATCAAGCCTGAACTGAGGAAGTGAATGCTGTGGGAAATTATAATTTCAATGCAATGCATCAGAAACACCTCGATTTTTCATGGAGTTCACCTGCGGGTATCGCAAATTCATGGCAACAAGACAACCCCAGATTCCAGGGACAAGGAGCTTCGTGCTTAATGAATCAGCCGAGGCAGTAGCTTTATCCTCAACAGCCCAATCAGCCTGGTCTAGAAGATCTTATGAAGGCTTTCATTGTTTAGGAAGATGAGAGTCGTGATGCTCATGGTGCAATTATCAAAGAACTGGGTGCATCTTTTTGAAACCTAGTGTGCAAGTGGGCAAGTGTTGAAAGATTCTATCCCTAACGCAAAAATATTTGAATCTTGAAAAAGAAATTGGGGAGCAGCTGAAGAATGATGTTGATAAGAAGATGAAGAAGGGCCCGAAAGAAGCTGAGAAAAAGAAGAAGGCAGAAAAGTCGAGAAGGGAGGAACCTAATGAGGGCGAGCATATGCGGCCTCTACCCTTTCCCCAAAAGCTACATAGAGAAAAGTTGGACAAGCAGTTTGAGAGATTTCTGAATGTGCTGAAATAGGTTCATGTAAAATTACCATTCACATGCGTGCTTTCACAAATGCCGGCTTATGCCAAATTCTTGAAGAAGATCCTAACAAAGAAGAGGAAAATAGAAGAGACCTCAATGGTTAAGCTCATAGAGCATGGCAACGCTATATTGCAAAATAAACTCCCACAAAAGTGTGGAGAGCAAGGGAGTTTTACTATACTACGTTCTTTAGGAACTATTAATTTTGATAAGTCTTTATGTGATTTTGGCGCCTCAATTAACTTAACGTCTCTATTTATTTACAGAAAATTGGAGAAGAAGATCAGAGAGATAAGGTCTGCACCAATATCTTTGCAGCTGGCAGACCAAACGACTCTAACACCCAAGGGGGTAGTGGAAGATGTGTTAGTTTGGGTGGACAAGTTTGCATTTCCTGTGTATTTTATAGTGGTGAAAATGGAGGAAAACAAGGAGGTCCCCCTCACCTAGGAAGACCGTTCTTAGCAATGGGAAGAGCAATATTAGATATAAGAGATAGAAAACTCATGCTTTAGAGTGGGTGAGGAGAATGTGACTTTCAAGATGGATATAGAAAACAAGGCACAAAAGGAAAAACAAGCGGCAAATGTTGAGTAATAAGTGAAGGGCGCCAAAGAGAAGGTTACAGTGACTGAGAAAGATAAGTGTGGGGTATACCCGAAGAAGGCTGAGAAGAAGTTGTTTGCATGGATGTGTGCATTAGTTCAGGCACGAGGAGTGGAGCTCGACTTCGACTCAGACCCTAACTAGATATTCAGGGAAGTTTCCTTTACCTTATGCTTTTTAATTATGTGCCATGAGGACATGCCACAATTTAAAGTGTGGGGTGAGGGATATTTGTATATATGTATGTATATTAGTTTTAGTTGTTATTTTTTTAGTTTTAGTAGTTAGATATAGTTTAGTAGTTAGAGATAGAAAAAAAATTTGAAAAAAAAACATTAAAATTTTAAAATTTTTTATTTTTCCCGATGATGGATATCATCGACAGGTTTCTTGAGGGATTAAAGTCGAAAAAAGAAAAGATAAAAAGATTTCTTTTGTTAGGTAGTGTAGTAATTCCCCCTTGGTTTTCCTTTGTGCCGTGGTTCTTTTCCAAAGGTTTTGTTTGAACAGGGTGTAGTTAGTTTTATTTTTCTTAGGAGTAGGAAACCTTGTGCTGTGATTTGAAATGAAGGCAATATCTCTTGACTTTGTGATGCCTTGAGAATAGCGAGAGCTTTATTGTGACGCTTAGGCTCAGTTTTGTCTCTTGTTAAGTACCTTAAATATGATCTTAATTTTGTTTAACTACTTTGACTAGAGTGTCTTTTTGAGTCCGGTCCTGAGTGAGTTATGTGCCATGTATGTGTGAGTGTCACGACCCAAAAATCAACCGTCGTGATGGCGCCTGTCGTGGAACTAGGCCAGCCTCAACTAAACAACCCAACACAATAGAAATAACCATAAAATAATGACGGAAGCAGTTAGCATCAAGGAAACTCTTTTGAAAGCATAATAAATCTCAAAGTGTGATCAAATCCAGCCCAAAACCGGGGTGTCACTTAGTACATGAGCGTCTATTCGAAATAAAATCCACAACTAGGTCTAAAGAAAACAACTGTAAATACATCAAATGATAAGGAAGGAGAGTCAAGGCCCGCGTACGCCGTGCAGCTACCTCGATAGTCTCCAATCTCTGGGGTCTCAATCAGCATCCGCCGCCGAGAATAGAGTCGTCTGGATCTGCACACAAGGTACAGGGAGTAACGTGAGTGCCCCAACTCAATAAGTAACAAGTCCAAACTTTGGACTGAAAGGTAGTAACAAACTTAACAACAACAGATACAATAGAAATAAATTTGTAGAAAACGTAGGCATGCTTTCAAGTTAAATAGATAGCTCAAAGCAATAAAGTAAATACAGAACTGAACAGTGTAAGGTATACAACTCAGCTAATTCTACATGCCAATGCACAAACTGTATGACATGTACCTTGTGCTCCCACTCTCAAGTGCTCAAACACTCGGTACTATAAATGGCCATCCGTCCCAGGGAAATCCATCCCGGAACACATACAACACTGACTATAAGTCACCCAGTACCGAGGAAAAAGGGCAATCCAACCCTGTGGATAAATCCATCTCCAGGTATCAAGAACTTTGGACAAATCCATGTCCAGGGAAATCCATCCCTCAATAATAACATTCGCGCTCACTAGGGATGTGTTACAGGCTTCGGAGGGGCTCCTACAGCCCAAGCGCTATCATAATCACCATCATAAGTGCTACGACGTGCAGCTTGATCCCATAATTGTCACTCACAATTAGGCTCTCGGCATCACTCAGTCATAAATCTCTCCAGTCTCACCCAAGGGCTCACAATGTCATGAAAACAAACCCGGAACAATGATATGATGAATCAATAAATAACTAAGACTGAGATATGACATATAAATGCATGAACATGACTAAGTACGGAATATCAATGAAAATAGTAAGATGACAGCAAGAAACGACCACTAAGTTCCCCAACAATACCGGCATAAAGCCTAAACATGATATCAACAGGATAGAGTCACTAAACGGTGCCATGGAATAACCCAGGTCACCATTCTCACGGTGCACGCCCGCCCGCCCGTCACATTGCATGGGCGTTGTTGATACCCTATTTTTTCCTATATTATTTTTAAAATGCATATATATAGCTTCAAAACAATTCATGAGCATCAATTAATATTTTTCATAATTTCGGCATCTTTCTAACAATTTTTATCAATTATCCCAGTATTTTATTATATAAATAATTACTAATTGCATCACAAATGGTTTTATAATAATTTTATTGCTTAATTTTTATCATTTATATTTATATTAAGCTTTAATTATTTCATTAATATCCACATTAATATTTTTAGGGTTATAATTGCAATAATTTTGCAATAATAACTCATGTGTGCATAATTGCCTTATTTCACCAGAAAATAGCATTTATATTTTTATAATATCAAGTAATTATCTTAAATCATTTTTTATGCATGAAAATCATTTTTTATAATTTATTAAATATTTTAAAAATTATTTATCAAACTAATTGGGTATTTAACAAATAGCCTTTTTAATTTTGTTTTAATTTCAGACCTAGCCCAAAACATTACCCCCAGCTCAATAATAATTACAGCCAAAATACCCTGAGTCAATTCCTAACCCGCCTAACCCCCCTCAGATCAAATCCTGGCCGTTGATCTCAAAAGATCAATGGTCCAGGATCATTTCCTTTTTTAATGTACACCAACTACCCCCTAACCCTAGTCATTTCTCTAATTATGCCACCCCCGTTTCCTTTCCCTCCTCTATTCTCTCTCAGACTCTCCCCTAACCCTAGCCGCCAAAACCGAAAACCCTCCATTCCATGGGGTTTCCCGGTGATTTCAGGTCCCAGTCGGCCTCTTACCTTCACTGGTTATTCGACTTCTTCATGGTTTGAAGGAATCTCAAAGAGATTCAATTCAAAGTCGACCTAAACTCTTCACTTTTCGATGAACTTGCCTTGTGTTCGTCACTATGTTTGTGAGTATTGTTATTTTTTTATGTTTATGGCTTGTAACTCCGGTTCTTAACTGAATTTTTCTCACCTCGTTCCATTCTTCAAAACCCTAATCTCTTTCTACTTCAGTCTGTTCAGATCCTTGTCGATCTGAGACGATTTTAAGTTTATCTGGTATTTTTCTTTTAAAAACCTTCTATTTTTCCTTACTATTAATCGATTTTAATGTTTTTATAAGACTAGGGTTTCATCTTTAAGTTCTCTGCAAAAAGATTCTAAAGTTTGTAAGTGTTTCAATCTGGTTCTCTTTACTGGTTCTACTGATTTTTCATGCATATGTTCTAATCCCTTGTTTGTTTAATTATTTCACTGTTCATTTCAATATTTGCCCGTTATTCTTTGTCATGTCAATTAACAGCGGATAATTGATTTTATCCGCCTAATAAGGGTTTGAAATCATTTTTTTCTGTTGAAATTAGTACTTCTCTGTGATTTTTACCTATTTTCCTTATTTGTGACTCCTAATTGGTATTAATTGCCTTAATTAGTTTATTAGCATGATTTCTATGTTTTGATTTACTCTAACCGACTTATAAATGGCCTATGACTCATTTTTTGCCTTATTTGAATCCCAATCTGGGCTGGTAATTGATTCTCCTTATTTTAAGGTGTCTTTCCCGGATTCTATTTGTACTAATTGGATGTGTTTATCCCCAATTAACTGGTTTATTTTATTTTTATACCTTATTTATGAACTCTATTATTCTTTGCCTTATTTGTTTTACCTTGCTAAGTGTTATATAAACCCCATTCTGATTTCTTTCAAACACACGAACACACATAGAAAGACATAGAAACACGCATACAGACTCTTGCTCTCATTCATACACACTCTCCATTGAAATTCTTGATGTTACTTGTGTTTGCTGCATTGTCTATCCGGCTGAAAGCCAAAGCTATACTCTTGGATCCTAGTTGCTTTACTTACATGTTGCTATCTCTTAACTGGTATGCCTCCACTTCTATCGTCATTCAATAAGCTATGTAACTAGACCTATGTTCTTCCTGTTTACTGCTTTTAAACAGCATGTCTATCTCTGTTATCATGTCCTATTTAATGTGCTATGTAGTCAGCCCGTAATAGATATCAACATGCCTTTGTTTGCCCTTATGTTTATGTTCACTAGCATGCTTTAACTCCTGTGATTTTGTCATGTCCAATATGATAGTATGGTCAACACACCTTAGCATAGTCCTGTTTGATCTAGGATACTTGTTTGAATTGATTATGACTCTGTTTTGTGTGTTGTTTGACTAAGTCATACTTGGCAATGTGATAACTAAGTCAATCCCAAGCAATGTGAAACCTTATTTGAATTGATTATGACTCTGTTTTGTGTGTTGTTTGACTACTGGAGTTCATGTCTGAACTCTATCGGTTAAATATGGTCCTACTTATAGTTCTTGTAATCTGGTAGTCTGTTTTTATTCACTTCAAAAATCCAAACTGTTTTTCCTAAAATTACCTCCTACTTTCATATACTATTTTCAACTCCTACTCTTAGATCTCTAGGGTCCTGCCCCCCCCCCCCAGTGTGAGCACTGCCTAGGAGTCCATGAGACTCCTCCGAACTCTGACACATTGGGGCTGGCCTTCCAAACTCGTTTACAAAAAATGTTTCTTTGAAAAGGTTCTGGTGTGAGCATTGCCCGGGGTCCATGAGGCTCTTTGGAACTTTGACACACCAGAAACCCATTTGGTGTATTATAAACTACTAGTGTACTCCAGATTTGATTGAAGGCCTGGCTTCCAGGTTGACTTTGGGCCTGCCAAGGCTCCCTATAGTATAGTGATTTCCATGATGTAATTCATTTTGGTCTGTAATAATAATCTTTGTAAAACAGATATGGGATTACTAGTAAAAGCTGGGAGGGATCTTTATATATATATATATATTGTTGGGTTTGGGTAGAAATCATGCATATAGGATATTATCTATGTGCATTAGAGACCATGCCTATAGGACTTATCTCATTATTTGTAGTTCTGAATTTCACACTTGCATCCAAGAAATCCTGTTATAGGACGTTAATCAATTCTCCATCACAATCCATGTTTATGCATATTCTCAAGTCTCAACGTGCATTAGAAACCATGCATGTAGGATCTTCTTTGGGAATTGTCAAACTTATCTAACATTTTGTTAACATCTCTGCTCACTTAGACATCATGCATGTAGGAAACACATATCAAAATTAGTCTTGACACTTAGACATCATGCCTATAGGAAATAAATATAAAATTATTTTCAATACTTAGACATCATTCTTATAGGAAGCAAGTGCAAAAAAAATCAGTTTGTGTGTTTAGATGTCATGCCTATAGGAAATAATGCTTGTAATCAGTTTCAACACATAGAAAGCATGCATATAGGATCTAAAAAGATGAAATCTGCCTGTTGAAATCAATCACTGGTTTATAATTATGGTTTGATTAACGTTTAGATACCATGTCTATAGGATCCTACCCGGTTATCACTTAGGCAAGCCTGTAGGATAATCAAAATCTTGGGGTTAAATTTGTGATTTTCTTTCTGCTTGAAACGTGCCCAGATTCAGTAAGTGATAAAAACCAGTAGGCAAACTGTTAGGTGCTCACCGCCTCGCCTTAATAAAACTACTGCATATTCTGTTTGTGCTCATTTAGATATCCTACCTATTGGACCCTAAATCATAAATACTTCTTGTTTGAATAGTGTGAAATTATTTGCCTATTTGTGGAGGTAAATATGAGCCCCTTAATTGCTCTTTATGTGAAAGTCCTACTTAATTTTGTTTGTCGCTTAGTTTTCTCTTTTTAAGCAACATAGGTGATTCTAGAACCACCTAATAGAGGTCCTAAACACCTCCAGGGCCATAGGTAAGGGGTGCGTAGTGCACGCAAATGATACATACCAGATGCTATTAGAACGCTTAGATAATAACTGAAAAGGGGAGGGTAATTGGATAGTAAAGGAGATGATGACCTGTGCACTAATGCTACGCATAACACCTCTATTCGAGGAAGGTTACCGAATATTGCATAGAAGTGATCCTATATACTAATAAACCTATGACCCCCTTTATTCTCGTTTTTTTAAAAATAATCTCTATTTTTTAAGTTTCTTTATGACTAATTCACTTAAATTGAGTTTGGCCGGGAGCCACCATTGTGGACCTTGAGGGGTGCCTAACACCTTCCCTTCAAGGTAATTTCGAGCCCTTACCCAATCTCTGGTGAAGTAAACCGGTCTATAAGTTATTTTCTTTAGGTGCCCTAACGCACCTTAATCCGTTAGGTGGCGGCTCTTCAAATTCCATACCCCGTCCCAAAAGGAAATGAGTTGTCCCAAAAATGTCAAAACCTAGACTCCGCGAGGAAAAAAAGGGGCGCGACAGCATGGCGACTCTGCTGGGGATAACCCTAAGGCTCCTACCATAACAAACTTACTTTTGTGAATTAGTCTTAACCATAGTTTATTCTGCTAATACTTGTGCAACCTTTCCCCTTTATTTGAATTTAATTGCCTATTTTTTTCAAGCATTTATGATTTCCTTTACTATAGAAACTGACTTATTTCCTTGTTTTTCTTTCTTAAACGTCTTTTAATTATTAAATACCGCATTTATCATTTTTAACGTGCAAATACGTGACAACATGCTATTTACTGTTGCATAAATCATGCTCAACATAATATTTCACTCGTGTGTAATCAATCCTATAGCAACGCTTGATGAGTGTTTGCACCCTTCCTATATATCACCCTAAATCGGAAAGGCTTATTTGCGGTAAAACTAGTCGATCAGCGGTGGAGTCGACGGTTCAGTGCCTTTCCCCCTCAAGTTGTCCGCTTGAGGGTACCAGTTTAGACCTTTATAGAAACCTTACTCTGATTTATTGTGCAAGAATCATGGTCAGAACCTAGTCGGGGTTAATATGTTGTCCACATAATAACCCTTTAGGAAAAGCCTTATCCAAAAGTCCATCGGGGTTTCCATAATACCAACGAACGCAATCACGATCTGTGCATTAATTTGGAGAAATAAGTGCCAATATGCTAATCACTGATGTATAAGTAGTCGAATCTGGAGGGGGAAAGGGGTCTAACATTATTTGTTTTGCATAAATGAGGCACGAAGTCCCCAGGTTAGGCATGGTCCAAAGAATACCCCCCGTATTGCTAGATTGATGGGAGGACCTTTCGCTAAGTGAAAAGGACCATGTGAAAAGGGTCCTCAGAAACTTACCCTCTTTACTGGATATCCAGCCAAACAATATGTTAATCGAAGCGTCCATTATGTTCTGGGACGGAGAAAGGTCCGTGTTCCATTTTGGCAACATAGAAATGACTCCTCTCTTGGAGGAGATAGGGGGATTCACTGGATTACCTTGGGGCAGTCCGGGTTTATTGGCGCCGGAAAACTGTGCCGCTAGGGGGTTCCTGAAAATGATGGGTTTGAAAACGAACGATGATTTGGAGTTCCTGAAGGAGTCCTACATACCCTTTGACTACCTCTATGAAAGATATGGTCACAGCAAATCCTATCGTATCTTCCATGATGAATTCTCTATCACTTCTTTGGGTCATATTCACTGCAGTGTTTTTGTGTTCGTTGTTTGCTTCCTGGGTATGATAGTATTTCCAAGAAAAGGAGACAGGATTCACACTACACTGACCATGGTAGCCAAAACTTTAATGGACGGGATCGAGGGACAAACATATACCATTGTCCTTCTGATCATAGCTGACATCTACCGAGCCTTGGACCGCTACGAGAAGGGGTTCAAACACTTTGAGGGTTGTAATTTGCTACTACAGGTTTGGTTATTGGAGCATCTCCAAAGAGGTCAATATCGTCAAGAGTTTCCACGAAGGGCGTGGAATGATCATATTGCCTTCTATCACCCTAAGAGAATGACTTACATCCCAGACAGTTTTGCTCAACCGGAAAATGCTATAGCATGGGCGGAGTTTTTTGACAATTTGACTATGGACCAGGTTCAATGGATGTTTGGATGGTTCCCTACCAGTGAGTTCATCATCAGATCTAGGGACGCTCCGCACCTGGTGTTGATCGGGTTAAGGGGAATATACCCTTATGTTCCCATCAGGGTTATGAGACAGGCAGGCAGGAAGCAAGTCATACCGCGAGTTTCTAAAATGAGTCATTAAGGGCAGATTTTCAGGATAACGACATCCCATACAAATGTGAAGCTCGGCATATGTGGCATATAAAGGTTATTGTAGAAAGGGACACCATCGAGCCAAAAAGGTATCACACAGGGCATATATGGTTTTACCTATCATGGTTGGAAGACAGCATAGCAAGGGTAGTTGAGCCGGGAGTCGACCAGGGGAACAGGGTCATAGACGAAGTTGTTGAAGCCCAAGCGAAATACAATAAACTGTGCAAAAGGGTTCATGAGTCCGAGGCCGAGCATCTGGAGCAACACAAGACTGATATGGAATTGATCAATGAATGGAGGGAAAGGGCTGTCAAATCTAATGAAAGGCTGGAATATTTTGAGCAGGGTCTGATAGAGCTGGAGGAGAGGACGAGGAAAAGAGTCGCCGACTGCCAGAATGTCGAGGGAAGCGAATGAGGACATCTAGCGAGAGTATACCTGCTGTTGGGCATGCACGACCTGGGGAACCTGATCGATAGAGCCAAGAAGATCAAGCCTGGGGAAGGTCCTTCTAGGACCAAGTAGATTAGATTTACCTGCTTTTTCCAAATGTAATAAGGCCGAGTGCCATTAATGACTTATCTTATTTAGTGTCGTTTTAGATTTATTTACTTTTACATTAATGAAATGAGGCAATTATTGGCACTAAAATTCTTTAAATCAACTTGTCGCTAGACCTACCTCGGGCACAACGAGGCTCCAAAATTAGGACGTGAATTTACATTCTCTCACTATGTGTTTAGATATTGCAAATACTCATTTTGGAACCCTTACTGGCTTGGTTACCTTTTGTTTTTCGTTCCTTTTTTATTATTCCCATTCCCCAAGGTTGGTTCATGAATACTGGCATCATCAGCTTATCATACCAGATCCAGAGGCCCTCCACCTTCTCCTCCTCCAAGTGTACCGAAAGGCAAAGGGAAAGATAAAATGGATGACATGAACGGAATCAGAATAGACAACACTGCACATGTTGAGAATGTGGAAACTTCCGATGGTCGGGGCACTCAAGCCCCAAATGATTTGGTTTTACGGCTTGAGCAGAAGATACTTGCACTACAGGCGAGCTTGAGCAGGTTCATAAC
The DNA here is from genome assembly GCA_005239525.1 of Nicotiana knightiana. Classification (NCBI taxonomy): domain Eukaryota; kingdom Viridiplantae; phylum Streptophyta; class Magnoliopsida; order Solanales; family Solanaceae; genus Nicotiana; species Nicotiana knightiana. Next base: position 78,053 of record ML394876.1, on the reverse strand, counting down.
TTGGAAAATCTCTCCCTTACATTGAATGTCCCGGACACCCAGAACCCTGCACCACCTCAGAATACACCCAACAAACACCCACATAATCCTCCCGCACCTCACCGGTATACAACCCCTCCACAAAATCAGCATCTCCCTAATCATTACCCACAAAACACCTACCATACTCCCCAAAATACCCCACAAATTATTCCCGAACCCCAATACTCCACTAATGATCATCACTATACCTAAACACCTGGCCTTCACCAAAACAATCCTATATACGTAGAAACCCTACCTTACTCCAGTCAACCAATCTCCTATACACCAGAATTCGCCGAGAAGGACCTGCTCATCAAGAATATAGTTGAGGAGCTCAAGAAACTAACGAGTCGAGTTCAGGGTGTTGAAGGAGGCAAAGGGACAGAAGGTCTGAATTATAAGGATTTGTGCATACAGTCGGATGTGGAACTGTCGGAGGGTTACAAACCTCCCAAGTTCGAAATGTTTGATGGAACGGGCGACCCAAGGTTCATTTGAGAACTTACTGTAACAAGCTCGTGGGGGTTGGAAAAGACTAAAGGATTCGCATGAAGCTATTCATGAGAAGCCTTACTGGAGAATCCCTGTCTTGGTACATAAGCCAAAATCCCAAGAAATGAGTTAATTGGGTGAGCATGGCGTCAGATTTCATGGATAGGTTCAAATTCAACACAGAGAATGCACCGGATGTTTTCTATGTCCAGAACCTCAAGAAGAAGCCAACTGAGACTTTCCGCGAGTATGCTACTCGGTGGAGGTCAGAGTCAACGAAGGTCAGGCCGGCGTTAGATGAGGATCAGATGAAAAAATTCTTTGTCAGGGCACAGGTTCCGCAATATTATGAAAGGCTAATGGTTATTAAGAAACATAAGTTCTCTGATATCATCAATCTCGGAGAAAATATTGAAGAGGTTATTAAAAGCGGGATGGTGACAAATTTTGAGGAACTGCAGGCCACGAACAAAGCATTGCAATCAGATGGTATATCGAAGAAGAAAGATGTGGGAATAGTAATGGGTGCCCAAGGACCCAAAACTCCATTTGTATACCAGACCCCTCCACCCACATACCAACCATCACCTCCCAGATATTCCCAACCTGCTACCACCTACCACACCTATAACACCCAACCATCATATTATCAGTCACCTCTAACTCGTCCAAACTACCAAAAACCCATGCCTAATTTTGACCGCAAACCACCCAGACAGTACACCGCCATTGTTGAACCCATCGACCAGTTGTACGAAAGATTGAAAGCCACTGGATATGCCACCCCTATTCTCACTGTAGCAATGGAGAGTTCATTTCAATGGGTCAATCCAAACAAGACTTGTGCATATTATTCCGGCATGAAGAGACACTCTATTGACAGTGCCGCACCTTGAAAGACAAGATACAAACACTAATTAATAGTAAGGTCATACAGGCGAAGGAAGCTGCACCCAATGTCCGCAACAATCCTCTCCCAGATAATAGGAGTAGAGGGGTCAATGTGATAGAAACTGATGAAGAGTGGGATCTCGATGGATCAATCGGGCTTATACGAGAAGGTGATGATCCTACGAAACCTGCAGTCACACTCAATCCCATTAGGGTGCAGGTACAGCCGCTAGTTGAAGTCTAGGTATCCCCATCGGTTCCTTTAGAAGTAGAAGTAACACCACCTGCAGCAACTCTTACTCCATTTGAAGTGGAGATGGCCACACCTTTCATTGTAACGGTGGCATCCACACCACCCTTCAGTTCATGTGATGTACCTTGGTATTATATGGCCGAGGTGTGATGACTCAAAGGGGTCATCTTATAAATTAAGAATCCATTCAAGGCTCATTAGCCTTAAAAATATCAATTTTATTTACCTCGATTTGCGTGCGCAGCCCGAGCGTGAAACCAGAAAGCTTTATGTGAAAATATGAGAAATAACAAGTTTTGGAATTTAAAACATGGTTTTAGTTGACTTTGTTCAATATTTTTAGTAAACAGACCAGGATCTGTGTTCCGACGATCCCGGGAGGTCCGCAGTAAAATATGGGACTTTGGCGTATGCCCGAAATTGAATTCCGAGGTCCCAAGCCTTAGAAATCAATTTTTGAAAGAAATTGTTTTGTTAAATTATTAATGAAATAAAGAAAAGAATGAATGTTTGAAACCATGGGTATCGGGACCATATTTTGGTTCCGGAGCTCGGTAGAGATTCGTTATAGTATTTAAACGCTATCTGTGAAATTTGGTGAGAAACGGAGTTTATTTGACGTGATTCGGACGTCCGGTTGAGAAATAATGAACTTTAAGTGTTCTTGAGAAAAATGATGAGTTTTGAGGTTAATTCATAGTTTTACATGCTGTTTTCATGATTTGATCGCACGAGCAAGTCCGTATAATGTTTTTAGACTTGCGTGCATGTTTGGTTTAGAGCCCCGAGGGCTCGTGTAAGTTTCGGATAGGCCACGGGATGTTTTACACTTATAAAAATTTGTTGTTTTTGTTGTTACTGGTGCGCAGAGAATTAGTGCTACGCGATCGCATAGCTACTTCCGCGATCGCATCGTGTAAGAATTTCTGGGCCCTTTTCTTGTACTGTGCGAACGCGTTACCAAGCACGCGAACGCAGAGGTCTCCTGGGCCTGACCATATGCGAATGCGGTTATGCCCTCGCAAACGTACTGCATAATTGGACCTGGGGGTGAGTCGCTTACCCTATGAGAACGCGGCCCACCTTATGCGATCGCAAAGGCCACTGGCCCATTACCCTATGCGAAAGCGGGCAGGCCCACACGAACGCATAGAAGGCCTGCCTAGTCACATTTAAACACTGTTAAACACGGATAGAACCCTTTCTTTCACAATTTTTCGAACTACAAAGCCCTAAGGACGTTTTTCTTCACCAAAGTTCATCCCAAAAGTGTAGGTAATCAATTCTAAACTCTACTCTTTCAATTGCCCAATGTTTTTCATCACTTTTGAATCAAAAATCAAGAATTTTCATGGTAAAAATTAAGGGTTTGGGTAGAATTAGGAAATTTTATAAAAATGGGATTTTGACCTCGAATTGAGTTCGGATTTTGAAACTAATTGCATATTCGGGTTCGGGGGTGAATGGGTAAACGTAATTTGGTCCGAACCCCGAGTTTGGACCAAGCGGGCCCGGGATCGGGTTTTAACTTTTTTTGAGAAAACTTAGGAAAATCATAAATTTTTAGTAAAGTTACTTCCTTTAGCCTTAGTCAATGATATTGAGCTAATTATGATTAGATCCGAGCGGGTTAGAGAAAAATTCGAAAGGAAAAGCGATAATTGAGCAGTGAGTGGCATGCGAATTTGAGGTAAGTATTTGGTTTAACCTTGACTTGAGGGAATTGGAATCCCCAACTTAAATGCTATGTGAATTCGCATGTGTTTGGTGTATAGGTGAGGTGACGAGTATCTATGCACAACCAAATTGTCTGTTAAACATGATTCCTTCCCCGGTTTCCAATTATTTGCTTCTAGACTCAATTGTTTCATGATCATTGAGGTTTATATGTCTATTTGGATTCGTTGATTCATTGTTAAGAATTGCTTCAAGTAATTTGGAAGTGTTGGCTGGTCTCTTGGTTTTGTTGTGTTACATAAAGATTGAGCTGGTTGTTAGTGTTACGATATGTATATACATTTTGGTTGACTTCGTATGAATTGATAATTGATGAAGTTTATGAGTTTTATAGCTTATGTTTATAATTGTTGATATACAAGAAAGTTGTGAAAGGCTTGGCCTGAATTGTGAAAGTTTTTATAAATAAACTGATATGATATGTCTGGTGGGAGCGGGTTGCACGCTGCAACAAGGAGTAATAATGGTGGACAGGTGGGACCGGGTTGCACGTCGCAACAGAAGAAATAAGGGTGATATATATAGGGAGGAACAATAAGGGTGGACAGGTGGGAGCGGGTCGCGCGCCGCAACAAAGAGCGATAAGGGTGAATATTTATGTTGTACTGATTTTCGAAAATAAGAACTTGAAAAAAAATTCCGGTTTTATTTAAAAGGTTTTCATACTCTGATTTTTATTGTGATTTAAATTGGAAGTTGGAAAAAAAATTGAAGAGTTGATTATAGTTGATATTTGAAAAGAGTTATCCAAGTTGCTTTTGTTTATTGTTGCAAGTTACTGGTTATCGAGTTTATTATTGTTATTATTTCTTTATTGCTTTATTATACATGTTGTTACATGTTATGGAGTTAATGCCCCGCCGTAGCCTCGTCACTACTTCGTCTAGGTTAGGCTCAACTCTTACTCAGTACATGGGGTCGGTTGTACTGATACTACACTCTGCACTATTTTGTGCAGATCCACGTACTGGCTAGCGTTAGGAGATTTTAGTAGCCCGCATTCATCGTTCAGAGACACGAGATAGATCTGCCGGCGTCCGCAGATTCCTGGAGTCTTCTCTTAGTTATTTAGATACTTTTTTTATTATATTCGGAACATTTATATTATTTATTTCAGCCTATTATTTGTAGTATTCTTAGTAGTTCGTGAATTGTGACACCACACCCTAGGGTAGTTTTATAGTTATATATTTAGTTCGTGGTTCGGTTTTATTATTGATCGTTATTAGTATTTCATGAAGTTATTCAGTGGAAAGTATTAGATTCGTCTTTATCTTGAATTGTTCTATTATGTGTAAGTAACTTTAAAAGTAAATGGCTAGTAAATTTCTAACACCGGCTTGCCTAGAAAGTATTATGTTAGGCGTCATCACTATCCCGTGGTTTGGGAATTTGGGTCGTGACAAGTTGGTATCAGAGCACTAGGATTCATAGGTCTCAGAATTCATGAACAAGCTTGATAGAGTATGAGGGATCGGTACGGAGACGTCTGTACTTATCTCACAGAGGCTATGAAGTTAGGAACAAACTCATTTGTTATTTCTATTATGTCGTGCGATTTTTGGTATCTCAAATACTGATTGAACTCTTCTATTCTCTCGCAAATGGCGAGAACATGTACTTCGTCTTCCGCTAACCAACAATCCGGTCTTCCAGCAGCAGCAGCTCCTATTAGGGCCAGAAGCCGAGGCCACGTCAGGGGCTGAGGCAGGGGCAGGACACAGCCTACTGCTCAGAAGCAGCTCCAGCTGCGGAGCCCCAGATTGAGATTGATGAGGGGGCTCCAGCTCTTAGCGTTCCAGCTGGACCAGCTCAGGTCCTAAAGGGGTTCATTGCTACCCCGGTACTTCAGGATACTTTGGTCCGATTAGTGGGCCTGATGGAGAGTGTAGCCTAGACTGGCGCACTCCCTGTTGCAGCAGCCGTATCTCAGGTTGGAGGAGGGGTCCATACTCCTGCTACCCACACTCCTGATCAGACTACTCCCCAGATCCAGACCCCACCAGCCAACCCAGTTGGGGTAGTTCAGACAATTGCGGTAGCCCCGATTGCCGATGGGGCAGCTAGGACGTCCGATGCTTTGTGGAGACTGGACAGGTTCATCAAACTAATTCCACTCCATTTCAGTGGTACACCTTTTGAAGACCCACATGATTTTCTTGACCGCTGCTATGAAGTAATGCAGAACATGGGGATAAGTTGAAAGCAACGGAGGTGGTTTATATGAGCTGTGAAGTTTAATATTGTGGATTATCAGACATTGTGACCTATGACTTTGTGCCAAGTGGGGAAGTCCACTATCAAGGAATATATTGCGGAATCATGTGTTATATCGGTGTTGACACAGAATGTACAAGGCCTGAGATTTTGCAAGAGATAAAGCTGGGAGTTGCGGAATGTCTGCCTCCTTAATAACCCTATACCTCAATACAAAAGGAGTTATATAGACAACTTTAAATCTATGGAAGGTCTACTCAGTGTGGAAGTCACGGTTGCGGATTTTGGGGTGCCTCAGAGGGAGTGCAGTGTTAACGAGCTTCTAGACCATACGGTTCGTGCCAAAATTTATTTGTCTAGAGCTCTACTTTTGTGATCATTGTGCGTCAATAGGGATGAGAGTTACCCCAAAAGAATAACGAAGAGTATATGAATAAATGCGGTAGCTCAGCAGTGTTGAGACAACATATTAAGAGAAGAAACTGGCCGCCGGTGTTTGTGGCAAGCCTACGAAGAGGACGACCATCCATTGCAACATCAACTACTTCGATCAGTTCTCCCAAATGCTATTGATAGAATTTGTTTCTCAGACTCATTAAAGGATTCAATTATAATCGTAAAATTTTGTACGACGTAGGGCAGGTTGATAATTTATTCCGGCTAGTGGTAGAAATTGTCCTAGACTTTGAGAGTCATATTTCCTCAAAGCACTTAGGCTACGTGCCCCATTGCAGTTACAACTCAGCTTACATGTCCAGCTAGGGGAAAGGGGTTGGAATGTCGAAGGTGGAGGTCAGACTACTAGAGGTGGAGACCCAGCCTGTTGATATACTTTCTATCGTATGGCTGAGATCGCTATATCAGATAGTGTCATTACAGTTACAATTTCTAGTTATTATAAAGTGGCAATTTCCTTAACTTGATTCGGTTATGAGCATCTAAGAAAGTTCTCCTAATATGCTCCACTCATGGGTGAGCTTCGTAAATATGAAATCTACTTATGTGAATACTTGTATAGGGAGATTCTATGGAGATAGTTATGTCTATCATTACGTATTGTAATTTGTTTAACGAAAAATATTTAAAAGAAGAAAATGGAATGTTTTGATTGGCATGATGTGCATATTATTTGTGGTTCAGAACTGAGGGCGAGACCCTCGCGTTTTAATATGATTTGGTATGTTTAAATTGGGGTGCGAGCCGTGGTGAAAGTTATATCAGGACGAGGTCCTTGTGATGAATGTGTACCATAGTAATAATAGGAGTCATGCATGTTAGGTTTATTTGAAAATTTCTGTATAAAATTTATCTATGCATAATTTGCCAAATCTATGTTATAATTATTGAGATTTAACCTATAAGGTAGGTGCCCGCCCATGTTTCGTTAAATGAAACACGTTAATTCAGGTAGATAATTATGAGTTCTCTATGTGTCGCATCTCGTTGCCAATATTGTGAAGGTTTGAAAGGAGATTATTGATAACGTGAAAATATTTGATGATTTTGCAATTGATTGGGAGCAACTATTAAGATCATATTGAACCAAAAAGAGTGTTCCATTTAAATGGTCGGGCAAGTGGGAGGCGATCTTTCAATAGCTTAAGACAAATTTGACTTCAGCGCTGGTATTGGTGTAACCATCAGGTTCATGATCTTTCACGGTATATTGTGATGTTTCCCGTGTTGGGTTGAGAGAGGTATTGATGCAAGAGGGTAGGGTGAAAGCATAAGCGTCTCGGCAGTTCAAGATTCACGAGAAGAATTATCATGTCCATGACTTAGAGTTGGCAGCCATTGTTCATGCATTGGAAATATGGAGGAACTATCTTTATGGCGTGCCATGTGAGGTTTACACGGATCATCGTAGCCTCCAATACTTGCTCAAGCAAAAGGATCTTAATTGGAGACAGAGGAGACGGTTAGAGTTATTGAAGGATTATGACATCACTATATTGTATCATCCGGGAAAGGCCAAAGTGGTGGCCCATGCATTGAGTAGGAAGGCAGTAACTATGGGCAGCCTTGCATTTATTCCAGTTGGTGAGAGACTGTTAGCTTCAGATATTCAGATGTTGGCTAATTAGTTCGTGAGGTTGGATATTTCGCCCAGCCATGTTCTAGCTTGTACAGTTGCTCGGTCTTCCTTATTCGAGCGTATCTAAGATCGGCAGGATGATGACCCACACTTGATGGTCCTTAGGGACACAGTTCGGCACGGTGGTGACAAGAAGGTTACAAATGCAGATGATGGTGTTTTGAGGATGCAGGTTCGTATATGTGTGCCTAATGTTGATGGCCTTCGTGAGTTGATTCTTGAAGAAGCTCATAGTTCTAAGTATTCTATTCACTCGGGCGCTGCCAAGATGTACCAGGACCTGCGACATCACTATTGGTGGAGAAGGATGAAAAAGGATATTGTTGCTTATATGGCTCGTTGTTTGAATTGCCAACAGGTGAAATATGAGCATCAGAGACCCGGTGATTTACTTCAGCAGATAGAGATTCCTGAGTGGAAGTGGGAGCGTATCACTATGGACTTCATTGTTGGACTCCCACGGACTCAGTGGAAGTTCGACGCCGTTTGGGTTATTGTGGATAGGCTGACTAAATCAGCACATTTCATTCCTGTGGCAAGTAATTATACTTCGGAGACGTTGGCAGAGATATATATTCGAGAGATTGTTCGTCTTCACGGTGTGCCCGTATCTATCATTTCTGATTGAGGTACGCAGTTTACCTCGTACTTTTGGAGGGCACTTCAGCGAGAGTTGGGTACCCGAGTTGAGCTGAGCACAACATTTCATCCTCAGACGGACGGGTAGTCCGAGCGTACTATTCAGATTCTAGAGGATATTCTCCGCGCTTGTGCTATTTACTTTGGAGGATCTTGGGATCAATTTTTGCCGTTAGCGTAGTTTGCCTACAATAATAGTTATCAGTCGAGTATTCAGATCGCTCCCTATGAGGCATTATATGGTAGACGGTGTAGATCGCCAGTTGGATGGTTTGAGCCGGGAGAGGCTCGGTTATTTGGTACAAACTTAGTTCAAGAGGCCTTAGATAAGGTCAAGATTATACAGATCGACTTCGTGCAGCTCAGTCTAGGCAAAAGAGTTACGCCGATCGTAAGGTTCGGGATGTGGCATTCATGGTTGGAGAGAGAGTATTACTTCGGGTATCGCCCAGGAAGGGTGTCATGAGATTTGGGAAGAAGGGCAAGTTGAGCCCTAGGTATATCGGGCCATTTGAGATTCTAGATAGAGTGGGGGAGGTAGCTTATAGACTTGCGTTGCCTCCAGGGTTATCCTCAGTTCATCCGGTATTTCATGTCTCTATGCTCCGAAAATATCATGGTGACCTGTCTCACATGTTAGATTTTAGCTCTTTCCAGTTGGACAAGAACTTGACTTATGAGGAGGAGCCGATAGCCATTTTAGACCGGCAGGTTCATCAGTTGAGATCAAAGAGTTATCCTTCCGTTCGAGTGCAGTGGAAAGGTCAGCCCGTTGAGGCAGCTACTTGGGAGTCCGAGTCGGACATGCAGAGTAGATATCCCCACTTGTTTGTCAGTTCAGGTAATTTTCTATGTCCGTTCAAGGACGAACGTTTGTTTTAGAGGTGGAGATTGTGATGACCCAAAGGGGTCATCTTATAAATTAAAACTCCATTCCAGGCTCATTAGCCTTAAAAAGATTAATTTTATTTACCTCGATTTGCGTACGTAGTCCGTGCATGAAACCGGAAAGCTTTTATGTGAAAGTATGAGAAATAATATTTTTTGGAATTTAAAACTTGGTTTTAGTTGAATTTGTTCAACATTATTAGTAAACGGACTTGGATCTGTTTTCCGACGATCCCGGGAGATCCGCACTAAAATACGGGACTTGGGCATATGCCCGGAATTGAATTACGAAGTCCCAAGCCTTAGAAATCAATTTTTGAAAGAAATTGTTTTGTTAAATTATTAATGAAATAAAGAAAAGAATTAATGTTTGAAACCATGGGTATCGGGACCATATTTTGGTTCCGGAGCTCGGTAGAGATTCGTTATAGTATTTAAACGCTATCTGTGAAATTTGGTGAGAAACGGAGTTTATTTGACGTGATTCGGACGTCCGGTTGAGAAATAATGAACTTTAAGTGTTCTTGAGAAAAATGATGAGTTTTGAGGTTAATTCATAGTTTTACATGCTATTTTCATGATTTGATCGCACGATCAAGTCCGTATAATGTTTTTAGACTTGCGTGCATGTTTGGTTTAGAGCCCCGAGGGCTCGTGTAAGTTTCGGATAGGCCACGGGATGTTTTACACTTATAAAAATTTGTTGTTTTTGTTGTTACTGGTGCGCAGAGAATTAGTGCTACGCGATCGCATAGCTACTTCCGCGATCGTGTAGTGTAAGAATTTCTGGGCCCTTTTTCTTGTTCTGTGTGAACGCGTTGCCAAGCACGCGAACACGGAGGTCGCCTGGGCCTGACCTTATGACAACTCGGTTATGCCCTCATGAACGCGCTGCATAATTGGATCTGGGGGGAGCCGCTTACCCTATGCGAACACGGCCCACCTTACACGATCGCGAAGGCCACTGGCCCATTACCCTATGCGAACGCAGGCAGGCCCACGCGAACGCGTAGAAGGCCGAACCAGTCATATTTAGACACTGTTAAACACGGAAAGAACCCTTTCTTTCACTATTTTTCGAACAACCAATCCCTAAGGACGATTTTCTTCACCAAAGTTCATCCCCAAAGTGTAGGTAATAAATTCTAAACTCTACTCTTTCAATTACCCAATGTTTTTCATCACTTTTGAATCAAAAATCAAGAATTTTCATGGTAAAAATTGAGGGTTTGGGTAGAATTAGGGAATTTTGTAAAAATGGGATTTTGACCTCGAATTGAGGTCAGATTTCGAAACTAATTGAATATTCGGGTTCTGGGGTGAATGGATAAACGTAATTTGGTCTGAACCCCGAGTTTGGACCAAGCAGGCTCGGGGTCAGGTTTTAACGTTTTTAGAGAAAACTTAGGAAAAACATAAATTTTCAGTAAAGTTACTTCCTTTAGCCTTAATTAATGATATTGAGCTAATTATGATTATATCTGAGCGGATTAGAGCAATATTCGAAAGGAAAAGCGATAATTGAGTAGTGAGTGGCCTGCGAATTTGAGGTAAGTATTTGGTTTAACCTTGACTTGAGGGAATAGGAATCCCCAACTTAAATGCTATGTGAATTCGCATGTGTGTGGTGTATAGGTGAGGTGACGAGTATCTATGCACCAAAAAGTTGTCTGTTAAACATGATCCCTTCCCCGGTTTCCAATTATATGCTTCCGGACTCAATTGTTTCATGATCATTGAGGTTTATATGTCTATTTGGATTCGTTGATTCATTGTTAAGCATTGCTTCAAGTAATTTGGAAGTGTTGGTTGTTCTCTTGGTTTTGTTGTGTTACATAAGGATTGAGCTGGCTGTCAGTCTTACGATATGTATATACATTCCGGTTGACTTCATATGAAATGATAATTGATGAAGTTTATGAGTTTTACAGCTTCTGCTTATAATTGTTGATATACAAAAAAGTTGTGAAAGGCTTGGCCTGAATTGTGAAAGTTTTTATAAGTAAACTGATATGATATGTCTGGTGGGAGAGGGTTGCATGCTGCAACAAGAAGTAATAAGGGTGGACGGGTGGGATCGGGTTGCACGCCGCAACAGGAGAAACAAGGGTGATATATATAGGGAGGAGCAATAAGGGTGGACAGGTGGGAGCGGGTTGCGCAACGCAACAAGGAGTGATAATGGTGAATATTTATGTTTTACTGATTTTCGAAAATAAGGATTTGAAAAAAAAAATTCGGCTTTATTTAAAAGGTTTTCATACTCTGATTTTTATTGTGATTTAAATTGAAAGTTGGAAAAAAAATTGAAGAGGTTATTATAGTTGATATTTGAAAAGAGTTATCCGAGTTGCTTTTGTTTATTGTTGCAAGTTACTAGTTATCGAGTTTTATTGTTATTATTTCTTTCTTGCTTTATTATACATGTTGTTTACACGTTATGTAGTTAATGCTCCGCCGTAGCCTCGTCACTACTTCGTCGAGGTGAGGTTCGGCACTTACTCAATGCTTGGGGTTGGTTGTACTGATACTACACTCTGCCCTATTTTGTGCAGATCCAGGTACCGGCCAGCGTAGGAGATTTTAGTAGCCCGCATTCATCGTTCGGAGACACGAGGTAGATCTGCCGGTGTCCGCAGATTCCTGGAGTCTTCTCTTAGTTCTTGAGATACTATTTTTATTATATTCGGAACAATTATATTATTTATTTCAGCCTATTATTTGTAGTATTCTTAGTAGTTCGTGAATTGTGACACCAGACCCTAGAGTAGTTTTATAGTTATATATTTTGTTTGTGGTTAGGTTTTATTATTGATTGTAATTAGTATTTCATGAAGTTATTCAGTGGAAAGTATTAGATTCGTATTTATTTTGAATTGTTCTATTATGTGTAAGTAACTTTAAAAGTGAATGGCTAGTAAATTTCTAACATCGGCTTGCCTAGCAAGTATTATATTAGGCGCCATCACGATCCTGTAGTTTGGGAATTTGGGTCGTGACATGAGGCTAGAAGAAAGGGAAAGTCAAAGACAGAAGAATCTGGCACTGCACAAGGAATGACCAGAACAGAAAGGGTTTATACACCTGAACACTTAGGAGAAACCAGTAAGCAAGCTTCTAACAAACCGCTCCTCATTGAGACTGGTCCAGATGACCTCTGGAGGTGCAAAGGAGTACTCTGTCGTTGATCATCTTAACAAGACTCCCGCTCAGATATCTATCATGTCGCTGCTGCAAAACTCTGAGGCATACAGGAATGCTCTAATGAAGGTGTTGAGTGAAGCATATGTACCCAACAACAGCAGTAGCGGATAAATGGCCAATATGGTAGGGCAGATGCTAGAAAGACACAAAATCACTTTCCATGGGGACGAACTGCCACCTGAAGGATTAAGTCACAACAGGGCACTGCACATCACAGTGCAATGTGAAGATAAGTTCATCGCCAGAGTTTTGACAGATGGAGGATCCAACCTCAACATTTTCCCGTTGACAACTCTGAAGAGGTTGGGTAAGGGTTTACATGAGATAGGAGCAGGGACTATGAATGTGAAAGCATTCGATGGGTCCCAAAGGGCCACGATCGAAGAAATTAACCTGTGCTTGCAAATGGATCCTACCTGGTTCGATGTTGAATTCCGGGTACTAGACATATCCGCCTCCTACAATCTATTGCTGGGACGACCTTGGATACACGCTGCTAGAGCTGTCGTATCCACTTTGCACCAAGCGGTAAAATTTGAGTGGAACCACCAGGAAGTAATTTTCCATGGAGATGGGAGAAACCCCATTTACAATAGTCATATTGTCCCGGTGATTGAAAACAGAAGAAGGTTAGGTGGAGAAACCTACCATCATATCGAGCGGGTCAATGCGATCGAGAAAGATAAGTGGTGGAGTAACAAGATAGCAAGCATGCTAGAATGGAGAGGATATGAGCCCGGAAAGGGGCTTGCTAAGAATCTGTAGGGCATCTCCAAACCAATACAGCCAAAGCGCCATGGTACCACTTTTGGGTTGAGATACCAATACACCTGGCAACAATATAAGATTGGTCACCACCGTGGCATGGTCCATACTATCCACTTGAGCAGCCTGTGCCACACCCGAATCAGACCTTCCATCAAGCCGATATTATATAAGGATCAGGGGAAGAAGAATTATTGGCGTCATTAAGGAATTTGTTTTTAGAAGATGATGATATGGACTGTTGTGTAATTGTCAAGGAAGAGGAGGAGGAATGCCCTACTATCCAAGTTGTGGACAGAGGAGCATTCCTCAACAATTGGACCGTTAGACCATCGAGGGTCCAACGAGTCCCGGGGTAGCAAGGCTGAACAACATTGTTTATTTTTTCTTTTCTAGAAAAAAGATTTCCCTTTTTGCATTTTGTTTTAAAATAATATTTCCAATATTCCAAAACGTTATTTAAATTATTGAAAATAACTTTTATTTAAACTCTTTCAATGAATTGGTGTTTATTATTACCACTTTTCTCTTGTATTTTGATCCATTCAGCATTACTATTTCCTATCTCGATGAACCGACAACTGTGACATGTAATGAGACAACGCGACAAAAGGATAGTGATTCAGAAGAAGAGGATGTCATACCCGAGGAAATCGTCAGAGAAGTAGAGGATTTTGAGAACAAGCCTAAGTCCAACCTGGACGAAACAGAGATAATTAACATGGGAGATTATAAAACCGCCAAGGAGACCCGCATCAGCATTCATTTATCACCGTCAGAGAAAGAAGAGTACACTCGATTATTGAAGGAGTATGAGGACATCTTCGCATGGTCATACGACGACATGACCGGATTGAGCACATCCATTATGGCCCACAAGTTGCCCACAAATCCAATGTGCCCGCCAGTAAAGCATAAACTCGGGAAATTCAAGCCAGATATGAGCCCGAAAATCAAGGAGGAAGTTACTAAGCAGATCAAAGCCAAGAAGATAAAAGTGTACGTTGATGATCTCATCATTAAATCCAAGAAGGCCACGGATCATATAGAGGATATGAGGAATTTCTTCGACGGACTGCGGAAGTACAACCTGAAACTAAACCACGCAAAGTGTGCATTCGGGGTTCCTGCCGGGAAGTTATTGGGATTCATTGTCAGCCGCCGGGGAATCGAATTTGATCCATCAAAGGTCAAAGTCATCCAGGAGTTACCACCGCCAAAAAGCAAGAAAGATGTGATGAGCTTCCTGGGATGCCTTAACTACATCAGCAGTTTCATAACACAGTCCACAGTAATATGTGAGCCGATTTTCAAAATGTTGAAAAAGGACGCTGCAACTAGTTGGGCCAAGGATTGTCAAAAATATTTTGACAAAATCAAGGGGTACTTATCAACACCACCAGTTTTAGTCCCGCCAGAGCCAGAGAGGCCACTGCTACTTTACCTTGCAGTGCTAAATGGAGCTTTCGGTTGCGTTCTAGAGCAGCACGATGAGACAGGGAGAAAAGAACAGGACATCTACTACCTAAGTAAGAAGTTTACACCTTATGAAGCACGGTATTCTGTATTGGAACGAACCTGCTATGCCTTGACCTGGATAGCTCAGAAGCTGAGGCATTACTTCTGCGCCTATACAACATATCTCATATCGAGAATGGATCCCTTGAAGTATATCTTTCAGAAACCCATTCCCACTGGCAAGCTAGCTAAGTGGCAAATCTTCTTGAGTAAATTCGACATTGTCTATGTAACTCTGAAAGCAGTCAAGGGACAGGAACTGACAGACCACCTTGCTGAAAACCCTGTGGGAGGAGAATACGAACCCTTGAAAAACGTATTTTCCCAATGAAGAGGTATCATTCGTAGGAGAAGACATTGGTGAAGTATACGATGGTTGGAGAATTTTCTTTGACAGAGCGGCAAACTTCAAAGTAGTCAACATTGAAGTCGTCTTGATATCAAAAACTGGTTAGCATTATCCGGTATCTGCAAAACTTAGATTCCCTTGCACCAACAACATGGCAGAATACGAAGCTTACATATTAGGACTCAACATGGCTGTTGACATGACCATTCAGGAGCTGCTGGTAATCGGCGATTCAGCTCTACTTGTGCACCATGTACAAAGAGAATGGGCTACCAAGAATTCCAAGATATTTCCATATCTGCACCATGTGCAAGAATTGAAGAAAAGTTTCACAAAGATAGAGTTTCGGGATGTTCCCAGAATTCAGAATGAGTTTGCTGATACATTGGCCACTTTGTCATTAATGATACAACATTCAGACAAGAACTTCATTGATCCTATCCCAGTAAGGATCCATAATCAGCCGGCATATTGTGCTCACGACGAAGAGGAGACATACAGTAAGCCTTGTTTCCATGACATCAAGGAGTATTTGGAAAAAGGAGAATACCCGGAGCATGCGAACCATACTCAGAAACGCACACTTCGGAGGTTGTCGAATCACTTCTTCCAAAGTGGAGGAACCTTATACAGATGAACTCCTGATCTGGGATTATTAATGTAGTTCAACGCAAAGGAAACTTCTAAGTTGCTCGAGGAGATACATTCTGGGACCTGCGATCCGCACATGAACGACTTTGTCTTGGCCAAAAAGATACTCAGGGCAGGTTATTTTTGGATGATCATGGAAATAAATTGCATCCGGTATGTTCAGAAATGCTACCAATGTCAAGTACATCCAGATATGATAAAAAGTACCTCCAAACGAGCTTCATGCAACAAGCTCACCTTGGCCTTTTGCCACTTGGGGAATGGATGCCATTGATCCGATCGAGCCCACCACCTCAAATGGCCATCGATTTATTTTAGTGGCCATCGACTACTTCACTAAATGGGTTGAAGCCACATCTTACAAAGTTGTGACTAAGAAGGTCATTGCGGATTTTGTTCGCGACTGAATTGTCTGTCGGTTCGGGGTTCCAGAGTCCATCATCACTGACAACGGCGCCACTCTAAACAGTGATCTGATGAAATCCATGTGTGAGACTTTCAAAATCAAGCACAAGAATTCCACAGCATATAGGCCCCAAATGAATGGAGTCGTGGAAGCTGCCAACAAAAACATCAAGAAGATACTGAGGAAAATGGTAGAAATCACAAACAATGGCACGAGAAGCTACCATTCGCCTTATTGGGATACCATACCACAGTCCGCACATCAACCGAGGCAACTCCCTATTTGCTGGTTTATGGTACTGAAGCTGTCATTCGTGCCGAAGTGGAAATTCCTTCCCTGAGAATCATACAAGAAGCTGAGCTCAGCGACGCACAATTCATAAGGAGACGTTATGAGCAGCTAGCCCTCATAGACGGAAAGAGGATGAACGCGGTATGTCACGGACAACTTTATCAGAACAAAATGTCCAGAGCCTCCAACAAAAGAGTCAAGCCGAGAGAGTTCACACCGGGGCAGCTAGTGTTGAAGAAGATCTTCCCGCATCAAGATGAAGCCAAAGGGAAATTCTCTCCCAACTGGCAAGGTCCTTACATGGTTCATATAGTATTGACTGGAGGAGTCCTCATACTCACAGAAATGGACAGAGAAATTTGGCCAGAATCAATTAACTCAGATGCAGTCAAAAGATATTATCCTATGCTTTTCTTATGATGTAAATTGAACTACGCTCGACCTGATTCCCATTTAAGAGGGGATACGTAGGCATCCCTACGGTTTCGGTCACAATTCAATAAAATTTCCATTTCCCCCATAATCAGAAACTGGGGCAGAATTTTGAGGAGGACCCTAAAAATTCCGAAGCAAGTTCAGCCAATCGCAGCATATAGAGCAGTCAGAAGTGTTATTCAATTAACTAGGGAAGAATTTTGAGGAGGACCCTCAAAGTTCTATGGTAGAAGCAGTCGCAACATCTTTGATCGTGTCACAGTCACCGGTTCATCTAACCATATTTAAACTATATTTTACTATGTCTTCGAAAATTATGCATGCATGCTTTTGAACATTAACTCTGCTTTAGCAAAAACTACCCCGATAATTTGAATAGGGTCTTCAGACAGAACAGTGCAAATTAAGAAATCAGACGAAGGCACGAACCAACCTTCCCCTGCAAAACTCACGACTTCTCTTTAAACGCAGGAAATAAGGAATATGCACACCTTGGAATCACAGCCTTCGTAGAAATAAAGATACCAAACTCACTTCCAGCTAAAAAATACTCTACTATCACTTATTATTCATTGCATGAGACTAAGATCAGTCTCAATCTTGCATGAGGCTAAGCCCTGCCTCCCTACTTGCATAAGGCTAAGCTCTACCTTCTATTTGCATGATACTAAGCTTTGTCTCAACCTTTCATGAGGCTAAGCCCTACCTCCCTATCTGTATAAGGCTAAGCTCTGCCTTCCCTCTACATGGGACTAAGCCATGTCCCGAACTTTGCATGATACTAAGCTCTGCCTCAATCTTGCATGAGGCTAAGCCCTGCCTCCATATCTGCATAAGGCTAAGCTCTGCCTTCCCTCTGCATGGGACTAAGCCCTGTCCCAAACTTTGCATGAGACTAAGCTCTGTCTCAGTGAGGCCAAGCTATGCTTCTCTATTTGCATGAGGCTAAGCCCTACCTATCTACTTGTATGAGGCTAAGCACCGCCTTCTCTTTGCATAAGGCTAAGCAATGCCTTCTCTTTGCATGGGACTAAGCCATGTCCCTAATCTTACATAACGCTAAGCACTGCGTTCTCTTTGCATGGGACTAAGCCATGTCCCAATCTTTGCACGAGACTAAGCACTGTCTCTCTTGCATTGTCTCTCCTCTTCTCCCGGGCCAAGCTCTACCCTCAACTTCATACAAGACTAACATGTCTTGTTGCTTCTAGCATCATGTCTTTGCACTTCATGGGCTGAAATACCGCCAACTTGTCCGAAGGCGTCATAGTCTGAAGGAACCATCCTCATAGCCGGAAGACAACATGCCATGGCCTGAGGATCTCTCAAACTTGCATATCATTATTCAAAGGCGTCATAGTTTGGAGGCACCATTTTCATGGCCCGAGAACACCATTCCATGGCCTGCGAATACCTTACCGTATAATTCATGGCCTAGGACATCATGGTCTAAGGACGTCATCCTCAACCGTCCGAAGACAATTCTCATGGTCTGATGGGAATTCGCATCACGTTTAAATATACGCAAAATATATGCTTGTAGTGCATCTTTCATTTGCAGGTAACCCGATTGAGCAACCATTATACCAACGGGAGCAATCCCGCTCTAGTTGATTCACATTACTTCAAACCTGACGACTCACCGCAACCATTAAAAACCTCGTGTCCGTTCTTATGATGACTTCATCGACATATTTCGTCGGTGAATCCAGAACTACACACGACCTGATTCCTGAAAACCAAGGATATGTAGGCAGCTCAAAGACCAGAGTGCGGCTTATTCCTCTCAAATCACCCTACTCGGTCAAAATTGGCCATCATATCTTTACCCGATAACTCTTCCATCCTTCCCGAGTAAAGAGGGATAGCTGTTGATACCTAATTTTTTCCTATATTATTTTTAAAATGCATATATATAGCTTCAAAACAATGCATGAGCATCAATTAATATTTTTCATAATTTCTGCATTTTTCTAAGGATTTTTATCAATTTATCCCAGTATTTTATTATATAAATAATTACTAATTGCATCACAAATGGTTTTATAATAATTTTATTGCTTAATTTTTATCATTTATATTTATACTAAGCTTTAATTATTTCGTGAATAGCCACATTTATATTTTTAGGATTATAATTGCAATAACTTTGTAATAATAACCCATGTGTGCATAATTACCTTATTTCACCAGAAAATAGCTTTTTATATTTTTTATAATATTAAGCAATTATCTTAAATCATTTTTTATGCATGAAAATCATTTTTTATAATTTATTAACTATTTTACCAATTATTTATCAAACTAATTGGGTATTTAACAAATAGCCTTTTTAATTTCGGACCTAGCCCAAAACATTACCCCCATCCCAATTAAAATTACAGCCCAAATACCCTGACCCAATTCCTAACCCGCCTATCCCTCTCAGATCAAATCCTGGTCGTTGATCTCAAAAGATCAACGGTCCAGGATAATTTCCTTTTTTAATTTACACCAACTACCCCCTAACCCTAGTCACTTCTCTAATTCTGCCGCCCCCGCTTCCTTTCACTCCTCTATTCTCTCTCAGACTCTCCCCTAACCCTAGCCATCGCCACCGGGAACCCTCCGTTCCATGGGGTTTCCCGGTGATTTCAGGCCCCAGACGGCCTCTTACCTTCACTGGTTGTTCGACTTCTTCATGGTTTGAAGGACTCTCAAAGAGATTCAACTCAGAGTGGATCTGAACTCTTCACTTTTCGATTAACTTGCCTTGTGTTCGTCACTATTTTTGTTAGTATTGTTATTTTTTATGTTTATGGCTTGAAACCCCGGTTCTTAACTGGATTTTTGTCACCTTGTTCCATCCTTCAAAACCCTAATATCTTTCTACTTGAGTCTGTTTAGATCCTTGTAGATCAGAGATGATTTTAAGTTTATCTAGTATTTTTCTTTTAAAACCCTTCTGTTTTTCCTTACTATTAATCGATTTTAATGTCTTTCTAAAACTAGGGTTTCATCTTTAAGTTCTCTGCAAAAAGATTCTAAAGTTTCTAAGTGTTTGAATCTGGTTCGCTTTACTGGTTCTACTGATTTTTCATGCCTCTGTTCTAATCCCTTGTTTGTTTAATTATTTCACCGTTCGTTTCAATATTTGCCCGTTATTCTTTTTCGTGTCAATTAACAATGAATAATTGATTTTATCTGCCTAATTAGGGTTTGAAGTCATTTTTTTTGTTGAAATTAGTACTTCTATGTGATTTTTACCTATTTTCCTTATTTGTGACTCTTAATTGGTATTACTTGCCTTAATTAGTTTATTAACCTGATTTCTAGGTTTTGATTTACTATAACCGCCTTATAAATGGACTATGACTCATTTCATGCCTTATTTGAATCCCAATCTGCCCTGGTAATTGATTCTCCTTATTTTAAGGTGTCTTTTCCGGATTCTGGTTGTACTAATTAGTTGGGTTTAGCCCCAATTAACTGGTTGATTTTATTTGTATACCTTATTTATGAACTCTATTATTCTTTTCCTTATTTGTTTTACCTTGATAAGTGTTATATAAACCCCATTCTGATTTCTTTCAAACACAGGAACACACATAGAAAGATACAGAAACACACACACAAACTCTTGCTCTTATTCATACACATTCTCCATTGCAATTCTTGATGTTACTTGTGTTTGTTGCACTGTCTAGCCGGCTGAAATCCAAGGCTAGACTCTTGGATCCTATTTGCTTCACTTACCTGTTGCTAACTCTTAACTGGTATGCCTCCACTTCTATCATCATTAAATATGCTATGTAATTAGACCTATGTTCTTCCTGTTTACTGCTTTTAAACAGCATGTCTATCTCTGTTACCATGTCCTATTTAATGTGCTATGTAGTCAGTCCGCTGTAGATATCAACAAGCCTCTGTTTGCCCTTATGTTTCTGTTCACTAGCATGCTTTAACTCCTGTGATTTTTCCATGTCCAATATGTTAGTATGGTTAACACACCTTAGCATAGTCTTGTTTGATCCAGGATACTTGTTCACCTGTTTCTCCACTTGCATGTTTCAATCCCTGTCCTGTTTTATGTGTTTACCTTAAGAGGTTCTTGATTAATTCATGATTTCTATGCTCTCAACTTTTGCTACCTTTTTTGTATGACTGTCCGATCAGTAACTTGATCCCAGCATGTTGATCTATGTTTAATATATGCCTATATGCTCACCTAGTAATAGCTAATGAACTAAGTCAATCCCAGGAATGTGAAACCTTATTTGAATTGATTGTGACTCTGTTTTGTCTGTTGTTTGACTACTGGAGCTCATTTCTGAACTTCATCGGCTAAATTTGGTCATGCTTATAGTTCTTGTAATCTGGTAATCTGTTTTTTTCACTTCTAAAATCCAAACTATTTTTCCTAAAATTACCTCCTACTTTCACATACTATTTTCAACTCCCACCTCTTAGATCTCTAGGGTCCTGCCCCCCCCCCCCCCCCCCCCCCCCCCCCCTCCCCAGTGTGAGAATTGCCTAGGAGTCCATGAGACTCCTCCGAACTCTGACACATTGGGGCTAGCCTTCCAAACTAGTTTACAAAAAATGTTTCTTTGAAAAGGTTCTGGTGTGAGCATTGCCCGGGGTCCATGAGGCCCTTTGGAACTTTGACACACCAGAAACCCATTTGGTGTATTATGAACTACTGGTGTACTCCAGATTTGATTGAAGGCCTGGCTTCTAGGTTGACTTTGGGCCTACCAAGGCTCCCTATAGTATAGTGATTTCCATGATGTAATTCATTTTGGTCTGTAAAAATAATCTTTGTAAAACAAATATGGGGTTACTAGTAAAAGCTGGGAGGGATCTTTATATATATTTTGTTGGGTCTGGGTAGAAATTATGCCTATATGATTGTTGTGACTATTATGTGCATTAGAGGCCTTGCCTATAGGACTTATCTCATTATTTGTAGTCCTGAATTTCACACCTGCATCCTAGAAATCCTGTTATAGGATGTTAATCAGTTCTGCATCACAATTCATGATTATATATATTCTCAAGTCTCAACGTGCATTAGAAACCATGCATGTAGGATCTTCTTTGGGAATTGTCAAACTTGTCTAACATTTTGTTAACATCTTCGCTCACTTAGACATCATGCCTGTAGGAAACACATATCAAAATTAGTCTTGACACTTAGACATCATGCCAATAGGAAAAAAATATTAAATCAGTTTCAACACTTAGACATCATGCTTGTAGGAAGTAAGTGCAAAAAAAATCAGTTTATGTGTTTAGATGTCATGCCTATAGGAAATAATGCTTGTAAGTAGTTTCAGTACATAGAAAGCATGTCTATAGGATCTAAAAAGATGAAATCTACCTGTTAAAATCAACCAATGGTTTATAATTATGGTTTGATTAACGTTTAGATACCACGTCTATAGGATCCTGCCCGGTTATCACTTAGGCAAGCCTGTAGGATAATCAAAATCTTTGGGTTAAAATTGTGATTTTCTTTCTGCTTGAAACCTGCCCAGATTCAGTAAGTGATAAAAACCAGTAGGCAAACTGTTAGGTGCTCACCGCCTCGCCTTAATAAAACTATTGCATATTTTGTTTGTGCTCATTTAGATATCCTACCTATAGGACCCTAAATCATAAATACTGCTTGTTTGAGTAGCGTGCAATTGTTTGCCTATTTGTGAAGGTAAATATGAGCCCCTTAATTGCTCTTTATGTGACAGTCCTACTTGATTTTGTTTGTCTCTTAGTTTTCTCCTTTTAAGCAACATACGTGAGTCTAGAACCACCTAATAGAGGCCCTAAACACCTCCAGGGCCATAGGTAAGGGACGGGTAGTGCATGCATAGGATACGTACCAGATGCTATTAGAACGCTTAGATGATAATTGAAAACGGAAGGTAATTGGGTAGTAAAGGAGATGATGACATGCGCGCTAATGCTACGCGTAACACCTCTATTTGAGGAATGTTACCAAGTATTGCATAGAAGTGATCTTATAGGCTAATAAACCTACGACCCCCTTTATTCCCATTTTTTTAAAATAATCTCCATTTATTTAAGTTTCTTTATGACTAATTTGCTTAAATTGAGTTTGGCCGGGACCCACCGTTGTGGACCTCGAGGGGTGCCTAACACCTTCCCCTCAAGGTAATTGCTAGCCCTTACCCAATCTCTGGTAAAGTAAACCGGTCTATGAGTTATTTGCTTTAGGTGCCCTAACGCACCTTAATCCGTTAGGTGGCGACTCTTCAAATTTCATACCCCGTCTCAAAAGGAAATGAGTTGTCCCAAAAATGCCGAAACCCAGACTCCGCAAGGAAAAAGGGGGCGCGACAGGCGTCACCTCAATACTAATCACATAAGACATAATTTGGGGTTTCGAACCCTCAGAACCAAGTTTTAAATAGTTACTTACCTTGAACCGAGAAAAATCCTAGTCTGCAATGCCCTTCCCTCTCAAATCATCCTCCAAACATCCCGAATCTAGCCACAAGTAATACAATATAATCAATATAAGCTAAAGGGGTCATTTTCGCAAGAAAACTATCAAATTAGAGTCAAAATGCAAATTCGACTCAAACCCGGCCTCGATCCCACGTCACAATATCTGACAAAAGTCACAAAACCCGAAAGCACGTTCAATCACGAGTCTATCCATATTAAATTCATCAAAATCCGACATTGTTTGCCCCTCCAAATCCCCAAAACTCACCCTCCAATTCCCAAGCCCTAATCTCCCGAGTTTCACCTCAAAAACTCACGTCATAGGTGTACAATCAGTAGGGAAACACTGTAATTAAAAAGAAATATGCACAAGGAACTTACCTCAGTGATTGCTTCGGAATCCCTCTCAAATATCCCCAAAGTTCGAGCTCAAAAATGATGAAAATTGTGAAAAATCTCGAAGCCTTCTATTTAAAGGTTCTGCCAGCAAAACCGCACATGCGGACCTCCTGTCGCATCTGCGACATCACACTTGCGGAAATTCCATCGCAGGTGCGGTACCACTTAAACTCTCAGACTCCGCATCTGCGGTCAAATACATGCACCTGCGGGCCTTGCCCGCTTATGCGATCCTCGCCTTCTCCGGCCTTTCCGCACTTGCGCTTATCCTTCCGCGTCTGCTCTTTCGCAGATGCGTACCAATCCTTGCACCTGAACTTCCAGTCCAAACCATCCTTGCCCGCATCTGCAACTACCTCTTCGCTTCTGCAGGACCGCACATGTGGGCTCCCCACCGCAGGTGCGAAACACCAGAACACCAGCAAAAATCAGCATTGCCTAAGTCCTAATTTCCTCCTAATGGGCATTCGGAACACTCCTGAGGCCCCAAGGACCTCAACCAAACATACCAACACGTATCATAGCATCATACGAACTTATAAGAACCTTCGAATCACTCAAAACAACATCAAAACACCAAATTACACCCGGATTCAAGCCTAAAGAACTTCTGAACTTCCGAATTCCACAAATGACACCAAAACCTATCAAACCACGTTTGATTGACCTCAAATTTTGCACACAAGTCACAAATAACACCACAAACCTGCTCCAACTTCCGAAAATCCAATCCGACCCCGATATCAAAACTTCCACTGCTGGTCAAAATCGCAAAAATTCTAACTTTCGCCAATTCAAGCCTAATTCTACTACAGACCTCCAAATCACATTCCGGACGCGCTCCTAAGCCTGAAACCACCTAACGAAGCTAACGAAACAATCAAAATTCATATCCTAGCTCACTTACACATAAGTCAACATCCGGTCAACTTTTCCAACTTAAGCTTTCAATTAAGAGACTATGTGTCTCAATTCACTTCGAAACCACTCCGGACCCAATACCCAGTATGTTATAATATAGCTGTAGAAAAAAAAAGTAGAAAATGGGGAAACCGAAATATATCTCTCGAAATAATCGGCTGGGTCGTTACAGTGAGTTTTTGTTATTACGTGCATTACAATTGATGTCCAGAACTTGCTATGTGTGTTTGCAAAGCAAAATAGTAGTTTTAT
This sequence comes from Nicotiana knightiana, assembly GCA_005239525.1. Taxonomy (NCBI): domain Eukaryota; kingdom Viridiplantae; phylum Streptophyta; class Magnoliopsida; order Solanales; family Solanaceae; genus Nicotiana; species Nicotiana knightiana. The sequence continues at coordinate 53,176 of ML394876.1, read as the reverse complement.
TCAGTTTTTGAAATAATATTGGCATTTCTTTGTTTAGTCAGATATATGTTTTTCCCACCTAATTATTATGTATCTTAGTTAACCCCTTTGAGCAGGTAATCTTGTTTCTTTGGCAACTACGTTACAAGCCTTACCCATTTGATTGAATTTGCCATCTATTGAACCTTTTCACCTCTCGTGAGCACTTGAATTTGTTATGAACTTTGTAAAAGTTAAAGTGTAGGGTGTTGGTTTGGATTTTGAGTGGAACTAGTGAAATAAGGATAAATGTGCACTGTTTTGAAAAAGTAAGAGCCACTTGAATTGGAAAAAAAAAGTAGTTGTATTGTTGTGAAAAATATTTCTTGATAGTTGTAACTGTTGATGTAATTGTGCTTAAAGATGTAGGGAGTTAATATATATTAACGTCAAAGTGGAGTTATGGTTTGACATAAGTGTGGGGTTTTGAACGGTAAATTAAATGTATTTAAAGTGCTTAGGGATGTGTAATCACTCTTATATCTAAATGTATCTTAGCCATCCCGCATCTTACATTACAACCAAATAAAATCATGCTTGATCCTTGATTGAATGAGCTCAATTAGTAGAGTAGTACATTACGGGAAAGTGTCACGCCCTGAATTCCCACCATCGGGCCGTGATGGCGTCTAACGTTGAACCCGCTAGACAAGCAAACGTGTATAGATAAACTAGCATATTAACATCAATTTAATAGGATAAACTAAACGGTTCACAATTTAACAGCGGAAATAAATATGGTTTCAAGCTAAATGAGGACAACATAATACAATAATGCTTAAAAAAAAATTTTCCCAAAACCTGGAGTCACAAACTCACGAACTGTCTGTAAGAGTGCTAAATACAAGTCTAAAAAGAGAATACAAAGCTGTCTCTNTACTGAGTAAGTGCCGAGCCTAACCTCGACGAAGTAGTGACGAGGCTAAGACACGACAACAAAATGTACCTGTGCAGTTCAATAGTATAGCAGAAACTAAACAAGAATACAATTACGAGGAGAACATGCTGCGGGTAAGAGATAGCAAATACTGAAATGACAGAAATGAAAATAACAGTCTGAAATATCTGAAAATAATAATGGGAATTGACAACACAGATTAAACAGTGAAAGATGCGGCACGGCATGTCCCCTCGTGCATAATAATAATAAAAACATGGCACGGAATGTCCCCTCATGCATAATAATAATAAAAACATGGTGCGGAATGTCCCCTCGTGCATAATAATATAAAACATGGCACGGAACGTCCCCTCGTGCGTAATCAATATAAAACATGGCACGGAATGTCCCCTTGTGCATAATAATATAAAACATGGCACAGAATGTCCCCTCGTGCATAATCAATATAAAACATGACACTGAATGTCCCCTCGTGCATAATAATATAAAACATGGCACGGAATGTCCCCTCGTGCATAATAATATAAAACATGGCACGGAATCATCCTTCGTGCTTTAACACTCTTTCTCACCCAAACAGAAATCACAAACAAGGGCAAGGAAATAAACAGAGTAAAAAGAAATAGAAATACCGGCAAGGGAACATCAATTAAACAATTAAATCCCGGCAAGGGAACTATACAACGATGACCCGGCAAGGGTATATTTCAATAACTCTTTCTCTTTCTTTCACTTTCATTTCCATGATTTATTCTATTATTTGAGCCAATGCTCCAAAGAATGTAATTATCTCATATTTCTTCATTATTCGTTTCACGATTTGAGCCAATGCTCCAAAGAATGTAACTATATCATATTTCTTCATTATTCGTTTCACAATTTGAGTCAATGCTCCAAAGAATGTAATTATCTCATATCCCTTCACATGCCCTTTACATCATATAGAAATCATCAATTAGGCATGAAAATTACCACAAAGTCAGAATATTCACAATATAGGGACTCACGGTCATGCTAGACACCAATGTATAGATACTCGTCACCATGCCTATACATCGTATTTGACAATTAGCAAATAGAAAATAAATACTCAACTCATATTCCCTCAAGCTAAGGTTAGACCAAACACTTACCTCGGGTCCAAAATATAGCAATCAACCCTCTAACACTGCCTTTCCTTTAGAATTCAACTCCGGAATGGTATTATCTAGGCATAATCAACTTCAAGTATATCAATAAGGATTCAATAATTCAATCACCTGACCTAATTACCCATTTCCATGCATTCTTCCAAAATAACAAAATTCGACCCCGGGCCCGCTTGGTCCAAACACGAGGCTCGGACCAAAACCACGTCACCCATTCACCCACGAGCCCGAATATATAATTTGTTTTCAAATTCGACCCCAAAACGAGGTCTAAATCAAGAAATTCAAAAGGGCCTCACTCTACCCAAATTCCCAATTTTCTACTCTAATTTGCATGTTTTAGGCTTAGGAATTCATTAGATATAGATGAAAAATGAAGGAAACGAGTTAAAGTTTACTAACCCAAGAAGTTTTGGTGAAGGATGGCTTCAATGGATGCCTAAGGACCTTGGAGAAGATGAATTTCGTGAAAACTTATGAAAAATCCCAAAGCTACTGTTCTAGAAATATTTATATACCACTGGGCAAAATTGCCCTTCGCGTTCGCGGAAGGGAGGTCGCGTTCGCGAAGGGTAGACGTGACAGACCATCCCGTTCGCGGAAGGGTGAATGCGAACACGAAGAGTAAAAAGGCTGGGGTCCATAAATTGACCTACGGGAACGCGTGGGACATCACGCGGACGCGATGAAGGAGACCTGCAAAGCTACGCGAACGCGGTGAAATGTATGCGAAGACGAAGAGGAAAAAAAGGCTAAGTCCTCAGGGTCAAATAACCCTATGCGATCGCGAAGGAATGGATGCGAACGTGATGAAGGAAAATCTTAAAGCTTCCCGAACGCGGGAGAGGCGTCGCGTATGCGAAGAACAAATGGGACCTGCAACAGCTGAAGCAAAACCAGCAATTTTTCCTAAGTTCAAAATCACTCCGAGACACCTCCGAAACACTCCCGAGCCCTCGGTGCTCCTAAAAAATTACATGCACTAACTCAACAACATCCTACAAACTTAACCGTGCGATCAAATCGCCAATATAACATCAAAAACAATGAATCAAACCTCAAAATCACTAGTTTTTCTTCAAACTTCATAAACTTTCAAATTTAGAGTTTTAAGTCCGAAACACGTCAAACGACTTCCAATTTCAATTAAACTTCACATAAATATCTTAAACCACATATAAGACTTGTACCGGGCACCGGAACAAAAATGCGGGCCCGATACCAACACATTCTAACCAAATTTCCATTTCACTTTTCTTTATAAATTTCAGAAAAACAATTTCACCCAAAAATTTATTTCTCGGGCTTGGGACCTCGGAATTTGATTCCGGGCATACGCCCAAGACCCATATTTTCCTACGGATCCTCTGGGACCGTCAAATCATGGGTCCGGGTCTGTTTACCCAAAATGTTGACCGGAGTCAAATTTACTCATTTTAACATCAAATTTTAGCATTTTTCACAGAAATTCATATTTAAGCTGTCCGGCTACGCGCCCGGACTGCGCACACAAATTGAGGCAACTACATATGAGGTTTTCAAGGCTTGAAAGTACGGAATGGGTAATAACATAGGTGATGACCCCTTTGGGTCGTCACATAAAGCCTATGGTACTTCTTTTGTGGCACATGAATAATATTTTTGAGAGTGAGCGAATTCTTTTTATCATGAGTTCCTAATTGTTCTTAATTGTTATTATGTTTGGAACTACTCTCTATTGATGTGTTAGGACACTTGATTCATGAAGGAAAGGTAATGTCATCGACCTCTATGTTAGAGTAAGTGAGCGGGTTGTGAAAAATGTGTGGTGCTTTTGAGTCAATTCTTGAGGCAAGGATGTTACGTTATTGTGCTTGATCTATTTTAAATATTCTTGGTGTGATGAATTAAGAGAGTTGTTTAAAAAGGTCGTGTCTTTATAAAGTGTAGTTGATTACTCGAGGACGAGCAATGGTTTAAGTGTGAGGTGCCGATGGTAGGCTATAATCGCGTGTTTTAGTCGCTTATTGCACACTAATTCACCATACTCCAATTGTGTTTGAGCTTTAATTGCTAGTCTTTTGCACTTATTGTGTGTTTTATGCCTTATAGAAGTAATTCCGAGTGATGTAGATGTTATGGATCTGATTCAAGCTATTTGGAGCTTTGAAGTCGGAGTAAAAGCCCAAGGAATTGAGCCATGATCATGTTTGGGGGTCGAGAACCACATCTGGATATCAAAAATCAAGCAAAAAGGCACACTCTTGGAATTTTGCACTGCTACGGCATGTGGGGTTGCGCGTGGTGCGCCACAGCAGTGTATTTTGGATGCTTGTCAATTTTGCAAGCTCTATGGATTTCCCCGCTAAAGCCCAGCATTGGTGGGTCACCCCATGTGGCACGCCTGTGTAATTTTCCCAGAGCCAACGTCCTATTATTGCTAGGAGAAGGTGGTTTCGTTTGGGCCCGACTCAACTTGGTATAAATACATGGAAAAATGTTATTTTCTAGACTTTTGACATACTTTGGACCTAAGGAGGCTAAGGAGGAGTGGGAAGAACACAATCACAAGGATTTCATCATTCCTTCCACGCTCAAGATTTGGATTGAATTTATGTTTTTCTCTACTTTATTTATAATTTTGATGAATTACTCGATATCTATGGAGTTGTTCTCTTCAGGGTTTGATGGATTTGATGTATCGATGATTGTTTGGTGGATTATAACTCTAGTTTTATGTATTGAATCATTTTTGGATGACTTAATTGTTGCATCTATATTCACTTGTTCATGTAATCGAGAGAGGCATAACTTGTGATATCCTTGCATTTTATTGTTTGTTGGTTAAGTTCATTAATTCTTCTTAGTAATCGAAAGAGGCTAGTTGAATCATTGATTAAACCTAGTTAGGAGGATAATTGAGAGAGGTTCTCCTAAAGACCAATCCATTACGCATTCTTGCATATCTTTACCGATCTTAAATTGGTTTATGTAGCGAGGTTGAGACTTAATTGAGAGAGGAGTTTCTGCAAATGTTTGAACTAATAATTGAGTGAATTCGAGAGACTCCGTGAACACTAGAAGTGAATCATCTAGAGTAAGATCCGAAACACTTATATTGCGCCTATCCTATCAAAACCCTATTTTCTCCCATTGATATCCTTATTTGCCTATTCCTTATTTCAATTATCATTAGTTAATAGCGCTAGATTCTTAGTTAATTTTAGTATTAATCACATAAATCTCAACTATTGATCATCTTGGATAGAAATCAAGCTAGAAAGTATGAGAATACTGTTTAAGTCCAATCCATGTGGATACGATATTATCCTATACAATATTTGATTGGTGAGTATATTTTAAGTGTGTGTTTCGAGCTCATCACATCTAGGATAAACTTTCCATCTTTATTTTCTTATCGTGCGGCATTGATTCAGCTTGAAGTGTATCTCTTGAATTCCTTCACTCACTCGTATGCATATGGGAGGGCTCGATATTAGTTGTGCAGTGACGGCTTGTGATTCTATGGATGAGGAGCGAGCTGTGTTTTATGTGTTTTGGTGATGGACCAATCTAGAGGTCTTCAGGCCAAGTTTGGATCACATCTTAGGCTCAGTAGTTTCAGTTGTGTGAGCATGTACTTTTCCACTCATACGTCCGGTAGTGTCCCTATGAGTGGAATTTATGGCTCGCTGAGTGGTTGGATGGCTATGTGCTGAGTATGACGTGGTTGTAGTAAGCGCTCGGATGGTTTGAATGTGACAGGAAGAGTTTGCTTGAGATGTGAAAAGGACTATTGGATGCTCGATTTCTGTGGATGTGTCATACAGTCTAGAGTTATGAAGATTTTTGAGAGATTATTTCGTGTTATTTCAGCTGTGGAACGAACTAGATTTTCATGTCATGTTAATGAGTTCATATTCAGAAAGATAAAGTGATTGCGTAGTAGTTGTGGCTGTGAAAAGGTATTGAGAGATGTTAGTTTGAGGCTAAGTAGGTGGGTTATCACCTGCGGGGTAATCTATGGATGTGTGATCCTTATTATGTTGTGAAGAGGCTTTCTTTTCTACTAGTGGGTATAGGTGTTGTGATTTGTTTTTAGATTGATTGAGAAAGTTGACCTGACCGTCACAAGGATTATGCGAGCTTAGAAGATGATTTGAGGTATTATATGGTTTGTGTTACGTGAGCTTATAAAGGAATTAGTTGAATCTCACTGCGGTATTATGGAAGTAATAAAGTATGGGCATTGTGAGTTATCAAGTGTTTGGATCTATGGCTTTGAGCCAAGAATGGGAGTTTTCCATTGATGATTTAATTGCAAGGTTACGTGTTGTATTGGTTTTGTCCTGAGGTATACTTGTGTATCAGTTATCACTTGCAAAGGCTGGTTTTGAGGATGACTTAAGCAAGGAAATTTTTGGATACATGCTGTACTACATTTTATGGGCATATAGGAATCATGGGATGATTGAGTTATTATTCGTGAAGGATATAGTGTGCATGGAGTAGAAATTTTCTTAGTTGCATTAAGACTACGTTACTTATTTAGGTGTTGCCATGCTATTAAGCAAAGGTCATTCGGCCGTTTGGGCGGTGCAATTGAGATTTGAGCGGTGTGGATGACTCTCGAAAAGGTTTTGATGGATTCAAGATTTATATGTAGCAATTGAGAATTTCTCGGATTTGTATATGACTAGTATCTGAGATATACATCGGATGGTGTCAAGACTGGCAGTATTTCTATATCATTATGGATTTTACATTTCAGTATTAGGAAGGTGAAGAAAACAGCTTTAGATTCACATAAGGTCTCTTCAGAGTGGGTGTCTTGGTTGTGGTACTTTTGGGGTGCTTAAGAGGGAATACAGGGGCATATGGGCCTTAGGGCGGTGTGGTTTTATGCTAGGATATCTTGTAGTAAGCTTTGGGTAAGGATAGTGGTGTTCTAACAACGAAAAGTGTCAACTTGAGGGTTATTTGGAAGGAACTCGGAGAAATATGACAGCTTGGTAGTAGGTTAGATCAGCTAGGTAATGGATATGATCGGCTCTTTGGGTACTTATGATGTGGTGAGTCTCTACAGGTGTTTTGTGGCAATACTCTTGGGTTTGGTGACATGCGTGGCATGGTTGAGTTAGACAGATACAGTTTTGATGGCTTGTTATGTGCAAATGGGTTTCGAAGAGTTTTCGATATTTCTACCACGATTTGAGATGGATATTACCTACCGGCATGAGGAGTACATTGCATATTGTGATTTTCTCCTAGTTGGGATCAAATGGAAGGTTTCTAACTGAGCGGGTATGTATTATGGAATGACTCAGAGTTTCTTATGAGATTTTTGTGCTATTCATATGATGGCATAATAGATAAGGTGTGTTGTGTGGAATTGAGATTTGCATGTGCAAGGTCACGGTACAGTTTTAAAGGGAAATTCATGAATTCTTAGACAACATGGACGATTTTAGATGACTAGATGAATGCTATTACTACTTGGTATTGCCTGAGAATAGTGCGTATTTCAGAAGGTGCACTATTTTGGACTTGCAGATGCTTCATTGGTATTGCAGTACTCGTTTGGTTGACCGACAGCTGATGTTCAGATTTTGCTTCATTTTCTTTGTAACATAGAAGAATTATGGAAGTATTTCTTGTAGGATGATTATGTATGAGAGACGTACTAGCCATTCGAGTGGTGGAGTGGGGATCGGCTATGGTGATTCATGCATTCTATGGATTTGGAGGCTGGGAGTTCTCGGTAGCATATTATTTCGTGGTTGCGGACTGTGAAGTTGTGGCCAAAGTTAGCTAGATAGTGGTACGTGTTATGGCTAGATCATTGTGGACTTTTTCAGGGCTATTTAACCATTTGGGGATGACCGGGGTTTATTTGGGGCCTATTGGTGTGCCCGAAGAGGATGTGTACTCTACACTGGGTCAAATTTGTTGACTCTGTGCTGCTATTATTGAGGGATGAATCATTCGGTTAGAGTTGATTTTACTCGTGTCTGATATGTTCTATGTGTTACTATTCTATGCTACGAGGAGTTGTGATTCGTTGGTTATATGCACACATGGTGTGGTTTTGTATGGGCCTTGTAGCAGAATTCAAGCGAGATGGTTAGTGGGGGGTTGAATGATTGATTGCGCCTCGGTTATGGTCTTTTCGGGCTGTGGTATATAGTGTTATTCGCTCCTCCATGGTTATGGTCATGCACTTCGTGCACTTGATGTCGAATTGCGCGTGGTTATTGATTTTGAGCATTATGGCATGAGGTATTTCATAGGACCGGTGTTTGGATGGGGTCACGCGTCGCAGCATTTGAGATATGATCTTTGTGTTAGATTCGTGTGTCTTGGTTCTACTATGTGTGATGGGTTCGTAGAATTGCGCCTGTGGTGGTATCTGTTGAGCTTGCAGGACGGTTCTATCATTTGAGTAACTTTCCATGTTTGAATACATTTGATTTGTTGCTTATTGGTGCACGGATTGCACAGTTTGTGGGTCTATGTAGTATTGGTGCGGCATGTCAGTAGACTAGCTTGTATTTGATGAGATGAAGTCTTTAGGCCTGAAGTGATTGCTATCGAATTTGATTACGGTATGTTTGGGAGAATAATATCGGAAGTCGTCTTAGGATTTGGCTTTGGTTCTTATCGGACGAGAGGGAGTTCCATGACTTGTTGATGTGATGAATGGTTAAGAGCTTTTGCATGTTTCTTTTATTATGGGCAGTGTACAAAGATTTTGAACGAGGTCTTATTTAATATGAGGTTTACTACTGGTATCGGGTTTGTTTTGAGAAGCTAATGTAATAGGTAATTAATGCTACGAGTATGTGGGTTGTGTACTATATCATGTGATTACATCTTAGGTTATGGTCATGGATAGATACAGCTTGTTCAGACTTATACAGGATATCGATACGAGATTCAGGTCTTGTAAGGAATTCCGGATGTTGGAAATTGGGTATTAAGGTTTATGGGCTAGGAATGAAGTGAGGATCTTCTGTTATGTTGTGATGTAAAACTTATATGGAATAGGGTGACGTGAATCACCCCCAGGAACGTGCATATTAAGGTTACACATTGAATTGACGGCTTTGGAATGACTCTTGGCACGTTCGAGGATGAATGTTTATTTAAGTGGGGTAGAAAGTAACGATCCAATCGGTAGTTTTGAGCATTTGCTTTTTGTTCAGCTATTTGAAGTCTTGAGTAGCTTTGTGTGATATATTATGACTTATGTGCATCGTCGGTTTTGGTTTTCAGGTTATTCGAAATGGATGTGGGAGAATGATTCTCAACTAGGAAGCTTTAAGTTGGAAAAATTGATCGAGTTTCTCTTTTCTGTATTTGAGCCTGGATCAAAATTTTGATGGTTCCGTTAGATCTAGATGGTGATTTTGGACTTTGGTGTAAGCCCGGATTTGCATTTGGATATTTCTAGAAGGTTTCGGCACTAATTAGCGAAACATAGAAATTTAAAGGTTTGGAATGCCCATAAGTTTGACCGGGAGTTGACTTTGATGATATCGGGTTAGGATTGTGGTTTCGGGAATTGGAATGGATTCATTAGGTCATTTGGGACTTGTGTACAAAATTTGAGTCCATCCGGATTGATTTGATATGGTTCGGTAAGAGTTATGGAAGTTGAAAGTTCAAAAGTTCATTAAGTTAGATTCGAGGTACGAGTCGTGATTTTGATGTTGTTATGCGTGATTTGAGGCCTCGAGTAGGTCCATGTTATGTTTTGGGACTTGTTGGTAAATTCGAACGGGGTCCCAAGGGGCTCGGGTGAGTTAGGATGTGGTTCAGATCATTTTGTCTCATGTTGAATTGCTATAGAGGTGCTGGTACTAGTGCTTCCGCACCTACGGAAGTTTAGACGTAGGTGCGATTTCGCAGATGCGGATTGGTCATCGCAAAAGAGGAAGGTTCATGTTGGGCGTGAAGGTCGCAGGTGCAGTGCATGAGCGCATCTGCGCAACCGCAGGTGCGGTTCTATATGTGCAAAAGCGCGACCATAGAAGTTGAGAGATGATCGTACAATCGGTGGCTGTTGTGTTTGGTCATGTTCGCAGAAGCGAAGGCTTGGTCGCACGTGCGAGTTTGCAGAAACGAGAATTTGGTCGCTGGTGCGACGTAGCTGGGCCAAAGATATTTAAGTCGAGGGTTTGAGTTTTCTTCTCATTTTGAGAGTTTTGGGGAGCGGACTTAGGCAATTTCTGAAGAGGTTTTCACCTAGATTATAGAGGTAAGAAACCCTTGATCATTTATATTCATTAATATAGACATTGATTTCTACACCTAGATTACTTGTTTTTAAGGTAAAATTTGGGGAAAATTTGTGAAACTTCATAGACTATTATTTGAGGATATGAAGGTCGAGTTGAGATCGGAATTTAGTAAAATTAGTATAGTTGAACTCGTAATTGAATGGATTATCAGATTTTGTGAGTTTTGTCGTGTTCCGAGGTGGGGTCCGGGTTTGACTTTTTGGTTGACTTTGGGATTTTTATTTGAGAATCGACCTTTATCGATTGGGTTTGTTTCCGTTGGCATTATTTGATTTTCTTGAGTTTCTTTTGGCTAGTTTCGAGTCGTTCAGAGGTCGGTACGTGCGGAATGTTCTTTCGAGAGTATTGTTTGGCTAGCTCGGTATTGGATTTGGCTTGTTTGAGGTAAGTATCTTTCTAAACCTTGTAGAGGCACTAGTTTCCTGAATTATCTGTGATAGGTACGTGCTATGAGTGCGCATATGTGAGGGGTTTGACCTATGTGCGAGCACCGTGGTATTTATTCATGCTTGGGATAGTGCTTAGGCTATGATATGCCTAGAGTTGACTGTTAAGCTTAAAGCTATAATTTTTCTCGTATTTGTACCATTATTGTGAACTATTTGAGCCATACTTGAGGTTATGAAGAGGCTAATTCCCTTAATAAACTTGGTAATTATTATTTCTGTGATAAATTGAAGATTTGAGCTTTGATATGCACATGCCTACACTTTAGCATGTTATTATACCAGTTCAAGAGCATGAAATCTGATATTTATCCATTATTTACATGTATACTTGCTTCTGTGTGATATTTTATGGACTGGGTGCTCGTGATCACGCCGGGCGGATTGTGTTGTTATGCCTATGAACATGCCGGACGAATTATGATATTGTGCCTATGACCACGGTGGGCGGATTGGTATTGTTAGCACGTGAGTTGTCTGTTCAGCACGTGAGTTATCTGTTCAACACGTGAGTTGCCTGTGCGGATCTATATATTGATATTATTAGCATGTGAGTTTTCCACAGTACGTGAGTTGTCCGTGCGGATCTAAATATTGATATTATAGCATTTGAGTTTTCTATGCAGCACGTGAGTTGTTCGTGCAGCATTTGGATATGAATTCATCCCCCTAGGGTCACCCTCTCATGTTTCTCTCTTGATGGTGTACACGCGGATTATGAGAAATCGACAGGTTTCTAGTTGATGTGAGCTCTGGGAGAGCTGGTTACTATATTTGGATCGGGTTGTGCACCGCAAAGGACTGATATTTGGTTATGGCATTTCATCTTTACTTGCAATTTTCTTGACTATTTTCCTGATTTACTTGCATATCTTCCTTATATGCTGGATTGTTGATTGTGCAGAATATTTAAAAAAAATGAATTGTGAATATCAAAGTGGTTTTACCTGAGATTTACTAATTTGATCTTATATTTGTACTATACTTGTTGAAATTATGAACTGCACATGTGTTAGTGAGGATCATCCATACTTCTTGCTTCTTTTATCTCGCCGAGGTTAGTTAGGATACTTATTGAGTACATGGGGCAGATTGTACTCTTACTACGCTTCTGCACCTTGCGTGAAGATCTTGGAGTTGATGTTGTTGTGGGAGCTGGGATTGAAGATGTACATGTGTTCCAGTTATGACTATCACTTGTCCTTGGTAGCTTTAGATTCAGGTTCTGTTCATTTACATTTCAAACAAATGTTGTCATTATTTCAATTCAGTTTTCGTAAAAATCTAAGTCTTAGTGGCTCATGACTTGTACTACTAGTGCTCGGGGAGATGTATAAAATTCAGCTATTTCATTTTTGACTCTTATCATTATCATTATATTATGTTTTATTGTTATTTGGCTTACCTAGCGGGTTGGGTTAGGTACCATCACGACTTGTTGATTTTTGGGTCGTGATATGATACTTATTCAAGTCATGTTAAGATATTAGCAACGTTGTTTGCTTGTCTCCATTGAAAGAATGATATATTGAAGGAGACATCAAGAATTGTAACAACTATAGGGGTATCAAGTTACTGAGTCATTCCATGAAAGTTTGGGAGAGGGTGGTGGAAGGGAGGGTGAGGAGGGCGGTGTCTATATCAGAGAACCACTTTGGGTTCATGCCGGGTCGTTCTACTACGGAAGCTATCCATCTTATTAGGAGGTTGGTATAGCAGTACAGAGATAGGAAGAGGGATTTGCACATGGTGTTTATTGACCTAGAGAAGGCGTACGACAAGGTTTCTTTAGAGATGCCTGGAGGTGAAAAGTGTACCGGTAGCTTCTATTAGGGCGATAAAAGATATGTATGATGGAGCTAAGACTCGGGTTAGGACTATGGGAGGTGACTCAGAGCCTTTTCCGGTGGTTATGGGGTTACACCAAGGATCTGCGCTCAGCCCGTTCTTATTTTCCCTGGCGATGGACGCACTGACACACCATATTCAAGGGGAGGTGCCTTGGTGTATGTTGTTCGCTGATGATATAGTTCTAATTGATGAGATGCGAGGCGGCATTAACAAGAGACAGGAGAAATAGAGGCAGGCCTTGGAGTCTAAAAGTTTCAAGTTGAGTAGGACCAAGACGGAATATTTTGAATGTAAGTCTAGCGACGTGTCGGGAGACGCGGGTGTGGAAGTGAGGCTTGATTCACAAGTCATCCCTAAGAGAGAGAGTTTCAAGTACCTAGGGTCTATTATCTAGGGAGATGGGGAGATCGACGGGGATGTCACGCACCGTATCGGGGTGGGGTGGATTAAATGGAGGCTAGCGTCTGGAGTCCTGTGTGACAAGAATGTACCATCGAAACTTAAAGGTAAGTTCTACAGAGCGGTGGTTAGACCGGCCATGTTGTATGGGGCTGAATGTTGGCCAGTCAAGATTTCACATATCTAGAAGATGAAAGTGAGAAATGAGGATGTTGAGATGGATGTGTGGGCACACTCAGATGGAGAAGATTAGTAATGAAGATATTCGGCATAGGGTGGGCGTGGCTCCCGTGGATGACAAGATGCGTGAAGCGAGACTTATGTGGTTCGGGCACGTGCGGAGGAGGATCCTAGATGCTCCGGCTCGGAGGTGTGAGCGTTTGGTTCTGGCAGATACGAGTAGAGGTAGAGGGCAGCCGAAGAAGTACTGGGGCGAGGTAATCAGGCATGACATGGTGCAGCTTCAAGTTTTCGAGGATATGGTCTTTGATAGGAAGGTGTGGAGTTCGAGTATTAGGGTTGTAGGTTAGAGGGTAGTCGAAGCTTTCTCCTCGCTGCGCCGGTAAGTCTGATAGTCTTTTGTCTAGGTCTGCTAGCGGTCTTTGTTGTGATAGTCTTTATTATTATTATTATTATTAGTATTGTTGTTGTTGTTGTCTTTCACATTTGGGTATTTCCATCTATTTGTTGTATTTTACGATGCTGATACTATTTTTCTGGTTTCTATCATGGTTACAGGTCTGTTGTTTCTGAGCCGAGGGTCTCCCGGAAACAACCTCTCTATCCCTTCGGGGTAGGGGTAAGGTCTGTGTACATTCTATACCCTCCCCTGACCACTAGTGGGATTCTACAGGGTTGTTGTTGTTGTAATTTAATGAAATATTATCCACCTCAACGTTGGAGAAATTGAGATACAAAATTGGAATGCATCTTCTTCGAAAAATAATCTGATGTTTTTCATTAGGGGGAGGGAGGGCAAATACGCATCGTACTTTTTTCCCCTTAGCTAAGGTGTTATTACACTGGGTTTTCCACATCAAAATTTACGCAATTTGTTATAGTTTTAAAAAATAACAAAAATTGAAAAATTGTATAATGACAACACATACTATTAATTGTATCACAATTAACCACATGTCATCACATTGATAATAACAAAAGATCACCTATAAATCAACGAATATAATGACTTATAAGTTATAACCATTGAGGAGTTATCTATTTTGGTGCTATCATTTCAAATGCAGTAAAAATGTTCTTCTTGGTGTACGAATAATATATGCTCTTGCCATGTAGAAATTATTTTTCTTCCAATCTTTGTTGATTGCATGTACAAAGCGTTTGCAAGTTTAAACAACATAAAACAGATTATTTGGAGCTTTGGCTTTTAGATTAGAGAAAGGAGAACTAAAGAAATAGTGAATGATTATGCATAAAAAATTGAAGTTATCTTCTATAAGAACAGTTCTCCTCGAAAATTATATGTAGTACACTAGTACATCACCTTATAACTTCACTTTTAAAAAGAATCCATTATTCCTCACATGGGGGGGGCGGTGCT